>CM056493.1:19790550-20027690 GCA_029783415.1 Anisodus acutangulus
GTCCAACCAGGAGCATTTTCATCACTGATAAAAGTTAAAAGGCATTAGCTTGCCGCTAAAATAAATGATGGCGGAAAAGAAATGCTACCACGTAGTACACTTACTTCATATAATTCTGAAAGTATAGATATTCACGCACTTTAGAAGTAAGCTCCATCATCAGATCAAGGTGTTTTAACTTTAAATGCTTATGGACGAAATCTGCAGCATGGAAGAGCTTTGTACAACCCTTGGCTCCACAACCATACTTCCAACCATATTTCTCATCCCTAATCTTACGGACATAAGGATCTAAGCTTTCAATAGCAGCTGCATCAATTTTTCCTTTGCAGTCATTAGCTCCAAAGGATCCTGCCCCTTCAGCCTCCCTTGCCAATGTTCATCAAGTTTCTTTTCCCACTCTGCCCCATTAGTTGTTACACTGGAAACCTTGCCCTCCACCCTCACATGCCGCAAACCCTCAGCTTCATTTGTTTCAGTCATGCCATAGTAATCCACCCCATGAATGCGCCACAAATAGGTTACAAGTGTATCGAGCAGCTCAGTCCCCTCAAGACCTTTTACTGAAGTTAAGCCCCTTGTGATAACTACAGGGCCAGAGGTATCCCCATGAGACTTGTCTCTGCTTCCCTCTCATTATCAGACTGAGACAATATGTTATCCTCTATTCCCTTTTCTGAGTCGAGCTTTCTCACAAGTTCCTGTGCTTGTTCAATATCAATCTGGATTCTTCTAGGCTCAGAACTCACTTGGTGAGCCTTTGGAGCAGCTGAAAGTAAATCAGTATCTTTGTGGGTCCCCTTCCATGCCGCCTCCTTTTGCCACCGTCATCTGCTTCTTCATCAGAATTTGGCTCACTTGACTGTCCTGGCTTGTTTGCAGAAACAGGTGTAACCCTAGGACCTCTATTTTGCACACAGAAGAATTAATTAGTATTTGCAGTATGGTGTTCTCATCCTGCATATTTGGTACATCAAGGAGTGCATCAGAGCTTACAAATCTAATACTCCACTTTGCAGATCAAGGACGAAATCTTTTGCCAACTTCCGTGCAAGTTCATTTCTCCTGCAGACCATAACGGACAGAGGACGGATTTAATATAACCAACAACATAAACTTGTTAAAAGCAACAGCAGTGCATTCAGTTTGCCCAACTAATAAAACAGTGGCATCTCAAAGGTCTCCCTACAAACTCTACAAAGTGCAAACAAGAATGCACCTTTCAATAAAAGAAACTAAGTTTGTAGGATGGTATTTGTCTTTAAACCTGCACAAACAAAAAATTCTTATTACAAACATATTACAAAACCAAATTTGATATATAAGGTAAAAGATTGAATCACCACATTGATTCCTTGACAAACTTCATATAAACAGTTCAATAGAACGCAAATCACATAAAACCATAATTTTCCACACATGCAGAAAAGGTATTATTTGGTTGAACAATCCGTCAATAAATCAAATACATCACAATACTAAATCACTTGTCTTTTAAGGCAAAATAAAATGTTCGCTAAATCTCACAATTATCCCTGGAAAAACACATGGTGCATAAAGATCCTGCTATGCTCTAGGTGTGGGCATTAGGTCAGGTCGGATCGGTATTGAAAAGTTTGATGGGGTTCATTGGTGTTCGGTTTTCCAAATCTACAAACCGAAATTATCTTGGTTCGGTTATTAGATATTCGGTTCGGTTTTAGCTGGTTTAGTTTCCCGGTCTTCACTTAGAGCTTCTTCATCATCGAACAAAGTAACCGCAATCAGTTATCTAAACTAAATTGCCTGCCAGAGCAATAGGATATGAGATTCAGGCTAAGAGATATTAAATCTTTCAAGACAACTTCCTCCATGTGATTCTATATTTACCATGTCCTTTTTTTTATGACCAAAAAAACTGTTTGGAGCAAACCCTTTGGGCCAACTGCAGCCTTCAAAACTCGGGGGTTCCCCTTCTACCCTTCTCCACTCCACTAAGTACTGGACTTAGTTCTTTTGGCACAAGGCTCAAACTTGTGACCCAAGACACAGACCCCTCAACTGTTGCCAATTGAGCTAACCCCCGAGGGCAATTTAGCATGTGCTTTTTTATCCCCTTCAATCATCATATTATCACACCTAAGGAGCTTGTACATTTGAAGGTCTACATAAAGACGTGGTCAAACTATCTCAAGTGACCATTTTTTATTTGATCTTTTATATGCTACCTGCATCTTCTCATCATTTCTTATTTTGTCCAATCTTATATGACGATACATCCACTTTAGCACTCGCACCATTGCAAAATTTATCTTAAGGATCTGTTGAGATTTACAAGCCCAACATTCAATCTCATAATTATCCGTGAAAGTTAAGTTGAAATTGTTATTAACCAGATTGTTCTTATTAAATTTCCTTTCCACCTGAACAAACGTATGAAAGAGATCGTCTTCATTCCATTTATTTTACCTTGCTTCACCTTTCTCACGAGACACCATTTTCAATGAAATTCTCACAAGACACATTTTTCTTTCACAAATTCTTGATCCCCAGATAAAGCCAACAATATTAGCCAGAACAAGCTTAATGCCACTGTGCCACACCACAAAGATAAAATAAAACAAACAATATCATTCAGTTGAGCATAGGATGAATTCTTCACGCAACTCACGACATGCAAATGGAAATCCTACCGTAGAACTTGGTTAAACATAAATGGGAGTCTCGGAAAAATCCTTTCAATAACTAGAAGTTGCAAGGAGCTAAGAAAGCACAAATGCAAACAATGGAAAGGACATTCTTTATGATACAAAATTGTAGACCTTTGATTGCTACCTGCACCAAGAGAATCTGCAAATCCATCACGGCCAGCATCCCTGTCTGGAAGAAAAATACATAAAGATAAGAAGTTTCAGTACAAGTTGATGATAGCATGCTATAAAACAAAGTACCGACTACAGTACAGACTATCACAGAAAACAATCAACCTAGAAATGAAGGCCAATAACATTGTAAAATCAATTTTTTTTATAATGAAACACTAGGCAGCAAGCTACTAACTAGCACTATGGCTGGCCAACAGGACGGGTTCGGGGCGGGCGGGTCCCGACAGAACGGGGGTAGGGCGGGACCGGTACCAGGGCGGGACTGGCGGGTTCTGCCAGTGTTCCGCCCGGTCCTGGTCCCATCGGAAAAGGGGCCCGGTATTTATCTGGGCAGGGCGGGTTTCCCTTCTTTTTTTTCACTTAATTTTAAAAAATAACATATATAAATAACTCAATAATGAATAATTGAACAAGATAGTGTAATAAAAACATACCAAGGTTGTTCTTCGTTGATCTTCAGTTGTCCGCACCTTCAGCGCTCCGTTCGTATCCAATTTCTGAATAAAACTGCAATCTCCAATCTATCTCCCGCTAATGAGTGTATGTGCTCTCCTATTTGAAATTTTCCGGTAGAAAAAATGCTTTCAGACGCTGTTGATGACGGTTGAATGTTCAACACATCTCGGGCCATCTTTGATAGTGTCGGAAATGTCTTCTCATTCTCCCTCTAGTATTTCAGCAAGTCTTCATGTTCTTCTTCATTGAGAACTGCTTGGTACGGTACAACACCCTGAATAACAAAAACATCAAACTCGCTAACTTGGTTAATAGTGTTACTATTAAACATTTTATTTCCAAGGCTTTCAATACTAGCCGCAGAAACAACATGTCTTTTTTGAGGTTGTGTTGAAGAAGAAGAAGATGGTATGGAAGCCGGTTGGTTGCTAGCACTTTCTTGTTGGTAATACCTATATACTTTTTTGCATTCATCTTGTATGCTAGACAACACTTCTTCTTTAGTTTGTTCAACAGGTGGTGGGTCAATTGGATTTTTTTGAGTTGGAGGTGGAAGTACTGCTACACAATCATAAATAGTTTCAATAAGTGTTTTACAACCGTCTATTTTAATAGTCGGATTTAATACAACACCAATAATATAAATAGTGGGAATAGGAATAAAATATTTTTTTATTTTGATAAACATTTTTTTAATAACTGCCTTATAAGCTGATTTTTCTATATATTCACTAAGTAGTAAAAATATTAGAGCTATATAAAACAACATAGTTGAAATAATAGGATAATATATACCGGAAAATTCTTTTGTTGCTTGAAAAAAATTCTCTAGAAATACAATAAGTTCTGAATTTTTTTCTCAATCGCTATCTACAACCATATCAGTTGGATTTCGAATATGGACGTTAAAAAATAAAGTTATAGACCTTCTATAGTCATAAGCAACAAATAGTTGTTCGTATAAAGAATTCCACCTAGTAGCTACTTATTCGAAAAATTTTCTATAAGGTAGTCCGCAATCGTGACAAATTTTTTTATAATCTTTTTTTCTTTGTATTCTGTTACTTTTAAAATAAAGTTTATAGCAAATTGTACTTTATTAAGAATGTTTTCAAAAAGTGATAGATCATCCTTTACAACTAAGTTATAAATATGGCACACACATTTTATATGTAAATGATTAGGAAAAGATGAAGTTAATAGATCTTTTAAAAGTCTAATAGCATAATTATTGGAAGAAGCATTATCTAACGTAACAATAATTATTTTGTCAGTTATGACATAATAATCACAAACTTGATGAATATTTTCTACAATAAAAGTACCAGTGTATCTATCATCTATATATCTATACGCTAAAATACATTTTTGCATAGACCATTTATAATCTATCCAATGACAAGTTACCGGCCGTTAGTACTACGGCCTATGCCTATATCAGACTTGATAGATACTTAGCCAGGAAAATTATATAATGAATAACGTAAATATTGTTGATATTCATGTGCAAATTTAAAAACGTCTCTCCTAACAGTTGATCTAGGAAAACCGTTAAAAGGAGGATTATACATATGTCTAATATAATGAATAAAATCGGGAGATGAAGGAAATGAAAAAGGCAAACTCTCCACAACAACTAATTTTGCTATTGCTTTTCTATCTCTATTTTTATTGTATTTTGGACCTAAAATTCCCCCGTCATGGGATTAATTTGACTTTGTACTTAGTCATAGTATGTGAACCTTGTCCCGAGCTCGACTGAGAGGGCACTGGCGCACCCGATTTTTAAGCCAGGTGTTGATTCCACCTAGTTGGGTGAAAGTTTTTTATGTGTCTCAATAAACATCCTGTACCACCCTGACCTTTTACCATTTTAAATTTAAAAACATTTTTACAAATTTGACATCTAACTACTTGATGCTCTACGTCCCTATCAAAAAATTTATATGCATCTAATTTTAATTTTCGTTGTGGTGGGCCTCGTCTCATACTAGGGGGAATATGAGGCATTCCAGTTGGAGGTGCACTAGTGGGTGTCATCTAGATTAGTCGGTGTGTCATCTAGATTATCTTCTAAATTAAAGTCTTGTTGAGTTCCAGAAAATATCTCTTAGTCTAAATCTAATGGTATTTCAGAAAAATGTGAAGTATCAACAAAATCATCATGTCTAGGAATAGGATGACTAGAAGAAGTACATCTTCCCTTGTTACCCCTACTAGAGGAAATCTTACCCTTACCCTTAAACATACCTCTACGTCCTTCCATTTTAATTATGCTAATAAATAGCTAAAGATAATGAAATTAAATGCGTTAAATAAAATAAAGAAACAATAATAATTTAATGAAGGAACGAATGTACCAAACGCCGACGTAACGTTGACGTTTAATCGAAAGATTGAAAATTGAAACTTTGCTCGATGGATGATCCTCAAACTAGTTGCCAACTTCACTCCCAAATGAATAAATAAAATTGAATATTTAGTACACAATGTAGACTTGTAGAGAGATTGTAGGAAGATTTGTGAGAAAGATGAAGAGAAAATGAGATATTTATAGTTGGAAAATTAGGTTGAAGTGTAAATATAATAACTTAGGGGTTAAAAAAAAATTAAGGGGGTAGTGGGGTTGGGGAGGGGGGAGGCCAAAAATAGCCGTTGCACAACGGCCAAAATATAAAATGGTCGTTGTGCAACGGTTATTTTGTGCAAAGGTGGGGTTATCGGGTTGGGACTTGGGGCGGGACCGGGGAGGGACCGAGTTGGCGGTACTGTAGCGCTCCGGGCCCCAGCGGGACTAGTCGAGGTCACGTCCCGGTTCGAGTCCCGTTAACGAATATTTTTTTTTAAATAGCGGGGTAGGGGAGGGACCGGGGCGGGGTGAGGACCGGGCCGACCCGCCCCGTTGGCCAGCCTTAACTAGCACACACATCATACAAATGAAGTCAACTGAGCCACCAAAATATACCTACACAACTAGACAAAAGGTTTAAATATGAACATTTACCTTTCTATCATTATTTGAGACATAAAGATGATTAGAAGTGATCTCTAAACTAACCAGAGAGGCATTAGAAGTAAATTTAAACTAACCACACAAGAAAACTGAAACACACAACTTGTTTGGCTTCTGTTTCATAATTCAGATACAAATAAAATCAACAGCAAGTAAAGCAAACAGAAGGGAGACACAAATGCGAATTAGATGATTGAACCGTGAAACCTAATAGCAGAACAACCAAATAAGAGAACCAAAAGTTGCACTCTAAGAAGGCAGGTACTAATAAGACAGATCACCTAGATAGCCACCTGATGAACGGTCAACGAATTGACCATGAGGCCTCTCGTCATGATAACCAAGCCTGCCTCCTGTCTTGCGCTCATAACCAACTTGATAGTCATAACCATACCTGCAAAAGAATGTCAGCACAAGCATGGTCAAAAGAACATACTGGGGCATTGATGCAAATTTAAAAGGTAAACATGTGAAGCAGAAAAAACTGATAAATTCATAAAGGACTGGGTGAGAGGACAAATACTGTGAATGGACAACTTATAACAAAGATGCTACAAAACAATTGACAGTGAGGGGCGCAACTCTATTAGTTGGCTATGGAAACAATTGTGGAAGTCCAAGGCCCCTTACAAAGTTTTTTGTTTTATGTGGTTGGTTGCTCAAGTGGCATGCCTGTGGCAAATCAGATATCGTCATTAATTTTTAACCTATTCAAGATGCCTTTTACCATGCCTGATACAGTGAGGGAGCTCCTGACCATCTGGGGGGTCAAAGGAATAAGGAAACTTACCAGAAAGATTTGGAAAACTGTACCAGCTTGCGTTTGTTGGGTATTATGGAAGGAAATAAATGCAAAATATTTTGAAGGAAAACCAGATTCTATAGAGAAGATTAAGTTTAGATGCTTATGGCTTTTGGCTTTTTAGTGTAATCTTCAGGATGTCAAAGATGAAAATAGCTTGGTAGATTTCATTGACTCACTACTGGGATAGGAAGTGTATAGAAGGAACCCTTTCTTTTTGTTTTTTGTACAGGAGGATTCTAACTAGGTAAATGTATCAGCACCATCTTACTGCTACAATTTTTTTGTTCTATCAATATATCCCCTACTTACCTGTTCAAAAAAAAAAGTATCATGAATGTAGTTATCAAGAAAATAGATGATAATAAAGGAAAAAAGGGTAAACTCAGGTAAACAACAGCTTCCTCTCAACATTTCTTTTTATTTTCTTCCAACAAATAAATTATTGGGATTGACCATGTTTCGATATAATAATAACAGTGTGTATAAATAACCTTAAAATCGGTAAGAACAAAGATTAAAAACCTCAGTCTGTTTTTCAATCACAAGTCTTATTTTGACCTTTTCATAATAACTGAGCAACTCCCAAGTCAGTTAATGAGCTGCTATAGAGCTGGACAGGTGGGAATCAAAGGAAATAGCACATAAGACTATGGTATAGCATTCTAGTATGCATTGTTTGGGTAATCTGGACACAGAAATATGAGATGTTTTGAGGGCAAAATAGAACCAGCACATAAACAGCTTGTTTGGATGGTTATTGTACTATATTGTTAGTTTAAATACAATGTTTTGTTTTGATTGTTACTTAAATTTTATTGTATCGTATCGTAAAACCCATCGTTTATGTAATATGAAAAGTCTCATTTTATGTAAAGACCTATTTGGTGTGATTGCGTTGTTACGACCCTTGTGGTCCGGCCCTTCCCCGGGCCCCGCGCATAGCGGGAGCTTAGTGCACAGAGATTTTCTTGTAGGCTTATTCTTCAAATTGCTGATGTGTGACATCACATAACGACAAGATCACATACAATCTATCCAAATGTTATATTCATAAAAACAATACAGTACAACACAATGTAATATGATACATTACGAAACAATAATACATGTAACAACCGTCCAAACAAAGTGTAACTTGAAATAGACATTTCTGTACTCACCTCTGATCACCAGGTCCATAATCACGTCCACGTCCACGGCGGCCATGGTAATCATCCCTCCGACAGCGCTTATAAGGTGGAAATGGTGACGAACGGCGATGAGGAGGAGGCAAAAGAGAACGTCCACCACGACGGTCCCTATATAGAGGAGGAGAAGGAGAAAGAGAATGTCCACCACGACGGTTCCGATACGGAGTAGAAGGGGAAGGAGAATGTCCACCACGACGGTCCCGATATGAAGGAGGGGAAGGAGAATGTCCGCCACGACGGTTACGATATGGAGGTGGAGAAGGGCTAAAGCTAGGACGTCTAGGCTTATAGTCACGCTCTTGTGGCGGAGGAGAACGGTTCCGATCATAGTAATCGCCACGACCACCGCGGTTATCAAAATCCCTGTCATCTCTCCGTCCGCGTCTATGCGGCGGTGAAAGCCGTCTTGGAGAAGACTCCGGTGACTTGTTGCTTCGTTCACGGCGGCGCTCTACATCGTCCACCGGAACGTCCATTGCTTCGGTCATTGACGGTAGTGAAGAAGTTCCGAAAGTTCTAGAATCCTAGTTCAGTTGTTGGGTATATGGAAAGTGTTGCGAGAACCGAGAAGTTGGAATAGCAGCGCTCCGGAATAAGGCTGTCAATTTTACTTCATGGATACGTGATACATCCGATCCGATTATTAGAATGAAAATATGATAAAACACAAATTTTAATCGGACTGAGGTGATGGAGTGTACATACCTCCAATCCACCACCCATCCCTCAATTCACTCGTTTATAAATTAATTAATTTTTTAATATACAATTAAATTCTATAATACAAATATAATATTTTATACTGTGAAATTTGTTAATACTAATATATATGTATAGTAACTATTAAAATAATCTTAAAAAGTTTGAAGTACTTAAAAAGCAGAATATTTTTTTTGACAAATAGTACTAATTTGCTTCAAGTACTTGTAAATGATTCCAAGTGGTATATTAAAATATTGACTTGAAAGTGTATTTTGAGTGAAATATTAATTTTCCTCACAAATCTTCAATTTTAAGATTTTTTTTTTTCGAATACACTTATATCAAGTACGTTTAATTTTTAGATACTATTTTTCATTTCAACTTCAAATAACTTTTTAAGGTAAAATATTTTCTTACTATACAAAATATCATAATTTTAAAATTTATTATACTTTTAGGTCATTCATGTCCTCACTCTTAGAAATGTGTCTTGCATTTATCCTTGATTTCATAAGAGCTCTAACCAAAATTATTATAGAGGATAATTTTTAATCATAATTTTATCAAGGGACATTAATTGTAATTATTGCAGCAAAAGTACTACCACCATTATTTTAATACTACTTTGATACCAAAGAGCTATGAGGCGAAGCAATTAGTTATATGTTATGTGGCTGAAGAATTACCACTTCGTTACAAAATTTATCGATCAATAATGACTTCAATTTTTTACATGTGTCGTCGAATCAGGCTGAAGGATAAGATTAGCAGGTGCTTCACTTGTATGCCTTTTTTCATCGGATTGTATGAGATGTGCTCTTATCGAATGAACTTTATGAAAATTGTCTTAGCATATCCACAAGTAGTCAATTATTTTCCAATTATTTGGTGCCTGTCTTTATCAGTCATCAATAACATCATTTTTTTTATCAAAGTCATTACTCATTAGCAACTATTTTTTATGAAATCAATCAAGTAAAGTCATCATTATTTAATACATTATTAGACTATTAGTAATATAATTTTTATAAGGAAGTAAAGTCGTCATTTTTTTGTTGCATGTTTGGAGCATAGACACGACTTGTAAAAACAGTATGATGATATTTATTTGATGTACTTTTTTTCGTATTGTGCTATAATTTTCATCCGCGAAGCACCTGATTCACCCGTGGATCGGATGTGGGTGAAGAAAAAATAGGGTGATGGATGGTTGGCGGGTGGAGGCGGATTGAGCTCCACCCGATCCACCTCCGATCCATTGCATGTCCTACTCGGTAAGTTGATTTTGAGATTTTGGAAAGCGAAATATCTTCTTTATTCTCCAAAACTTTTGTTTAAATAACAAATTTTATTTGGTCCCGTCATGTGCTCAAGTACGAAAATATGTAAATGTGAGAGGTTTCCTATGGACGGATTTAGGAGGTTAGAGTTAGGCCGAAGAATTATTGGGGAGAGGTGATTAGATGTGATATGGCGCATCTGCAACTTATTGAGTACATGACCTTAGATGGGAGGTTGTGGAGAGAGTAGTCCTACGCTTACATACTGATAGTTGTAGTGTTATTATTGTAAGCATTATTAGTCTATCATATTAGTAGTCGCAGTATTACTTTATAGTCCCCTGTCGTTTGATTTTTGCTGTTGTGTGTTCTTTAGTATACTTTGTTTATCTTGTTTATCTTATTTACCTGCACTAGTTACTGCTTACTTTTCAGAATGATCTATCATGGCTTACTCATTTTTGTTACCATTATTTTCATACAACTTTAAATTTCTTGTCCGGGTCTGACTGTTTCTCTTGCTTTGTTTGTGCTTGTGTTTTGTCTTGAGCTGTGAGTCTTTCGAAAATAGTCGCTTTAACTACCGAGGTAGAGGTAATGTTTGCGTACACTCTACCCTCTCTAGTCAACATATTGTGGGATTTCACTGGGTATGTTGTTGTTGTTAGGTTTAAAATGGTTTTTAAGTATATTTTTTGAGCTATTTTGTTATTTAAATTTATTACAAGTTTGTATTTTTGTCTTTGTCAAACATTTACTCCCTCTCAATTTATATGATGTAGTTTAACTTAGGATGTAGTTTAAGAATTAAAGGAAGACTTCTAAATCTTGTGGTCTGAAATAAGTTAAATATGTGTAGTTATAGATCATCTCATTAAGCACAAAAGGTAAAGTTTAAAGTTAAATTATTGTAAAATAAATAAATGTGTTATTCTCTTTGGGACTAACTAAAAAAAGTGTGTCAAATAATTTGGGACAAAGAGGGTAATAAATTTTAATGTTAAATATAACAATAATAATGAGGGAAATAAAAGGATTTGACATGAACTCATATTTAGAGGTACAATTTCAGTTATTTTGATCTATTTTTAAAATCTGGTTTAACTTCTTAAAGTGTAGTTTCTACTACATTTATTTATTTTTGTGTCTTGTAGAGTTTTCGTGTTACAATTTATGATTTTTTATGGAAGTTTCATGATGTTTTTTAAAGAAATAATATCTTGATTATTTTCATTAATGAATTAGTATATATACAATTTACAATTTTCATAATATGAAAAATCATATTCTTATTCTAATCCCAAAACCATATTCTATTTGTACAAGACGTCTACAATTATGGTAAGTGTACAATGCTAATTAATTACAAATAATATGATACAAAATAGTCTTCAAATCGTGATATACTTACCATGTATATCACAGACAGTTTGGTGTATCACGGACAGTTTGGTATATCACGGACAATCACAATATATTTATCACACCCCTGCAGTCATAGCAGGCGGTCTTCGTACGCTGAGACTGTCCCTAAAATCTTCAAATAAAATCGAGGGAAGACCCTTCGTAAAGATGTCTGCAATTTAATACCTGGAAGGGACATGGCAGACGCGTATTTGTCCACGAGCTACCTTTTCGCGAACAAAGTGTATGTCCATCACAATGTGTTTAGTGCGCTGGTGTTGAACCGGATTACTAGAGAGATAGATGGCACTAGCATTATCACAATAAACTAAGGTAGCTTTCTGAATGAGACAATGAAGTTCTAAGAGAAGATTATGTAACCAACATGAATTAGATACCACATTGGCGACTCATTGATACTCGGCCTCCGCATTAGAGCGTGATAACGTAGATTGTCACTTTGCAGACCATGAGACCAAGTTAGTACCAAGAAACATACAATAGCCAGACGTGGAGCGTCTGGTATCTGGACAACCACCCCAATCAACATATGTATACGAGACAAGTGTAGAAGCCGACGACAGATAAAAGTGCAAGCCTTAATAGTCAAGTGTTCCCTGGATGTAGCGGATAATGTCTTTGAGCGCATTCATGTGCTTAACACTAGGATCATGCATAAACAAACATACATGTTGTACGACATATGTAATATTCGGTCTTGTGAAAGTAAGATAGTGAAGAGCTCCGACCAAACTGCGATAGTGGGTAGGATCCTCGTAAGGTGAGCCAGCCGCAGCACCCAACTTGGGTTTAGTATCAATAGGAGTGGAAATAGACTTACATGAGGACATACCAACCCTCACAATTATCTCAGCCGCATACTTCCGTTGTGATAAGAATAACCCACATGCATGACGATTGACATCAATCCCCAAGAAGTAACTCAAGGGCCCTAAGTCTTTCATAACAAACTCATAACTGAGCAATGTCATGATAGACTTGCGCAAAGCATCAGATGAAGCAATCAAGATAATATCATCCACATATAATAGAATATAAGCCAATAAAGTACCACGACAATATATTAATAATGAATTATCAGACCTATTGTGAGAAAACCCAATAGACGAAACATAGTCTGCAAATGTCTTATACCAAGCCCGTGGGGCCTGCTTAAGCATATACAATGACTTCTTCAATAAACAGACATGATGAGGATATTTGGGATCTCGAAAACCAAAGGGTTGATGCATGTAAACGGTCTCCTTAAGATCACCATGTAAGAAATCATTATTTTCACATCTAACTGATGAATGGCCATGCCTTAGAAAGAGCCAGACTGAGAACAATGCGAATGGTAGCCGGTTTGACCACCGAATTAAATGTCTCTCTACAATCCACGCCAACTTGTTGAGGCTTACCATCACCTACAAGACGAGTTTTATGCCTCGCAATAGTGCCGTCAGAAGTATCATTATGAATAAAAATCCACATAGACCGAACAATATTAACACCAGAAGGACGGGGCACCAACTCCCACGTCTTATTGTCAATAAGAGCATTATATTCGTCGTTCATAGCCAATTTTCAATTCGGGTCATTTAATGCAGACGTTGGGTTACAGGGGTAGTGGGGATTTAATAACATTAGAATTAAGATTAAAATGTCTCTTCGGTTTAAAAATACCTCTTTGACTACGAGTAATAGACCCTTGAATCGAGGTGGAAACATGTGGATCTTGGTGAAATTTGAATCAGTGACGGACTGGCCAGCAGGTTGTGGGCCTGCTGACCCAACTTGGGAAACAACAACTGGATTGGGACAACGTTGGGACTGGGCTGGGACGTGTACATGGGCAGGCGGCCCACTGGACAGATTTGAAGAATACGGACCCGAGGCAGGAGTGGGCTGGGAAATCTTTCACAGAAAACTCAAAATTATCAAAATTAACAGAAACTTAATTATCAGTAGTGAATTTACGAACAGACGCCAAATTTTTAATTAAGTTAGGGGCATGAAGACATTTTTCAAGACAAGAGGTGGATGGGGAGGAGACAAAGTAGTATGATCGTAACCACGAATTGGAATTGAGTTGTCATTACCAACAATGATGCCACAATTTTTGCTCAAATTGGAATAAGACGAGAGAGTACCTTAGTCTAACGTCATGTGAGAAGTGGCACCGGTGTCCATGTACCAATTCGGATCTTGAGGATTTAATCCAAGCGTATGCATCGCGGCCTCAATATTCGTCGGAGTCGGTGTGGGGCCCACTGCCTGGAATGCATGTAGAGGCCGAGGCCCAAGCAAACCGGCATGTTGCCCCGGCCAAAAAGAAGACCTGCCGCCTGAAGCTGGACTCGAGAAACTGGACCGATACTGTTGTGGAAACTAGGCCCAGTTACTCGGGTAAGGGCAACTCGGAAATACCCACTGTTGGGACAAGGCCCACTGGCCCAGTTCCACTGCCAGGGGGCCCACTGCTGCGCCTAATTGGGTTGTTTCCCACTGCCTTGAGGCCACTATTTCGGCTGTCGCTGTTGTTTCCGCTCTGATTTTTGCCATTATTTTTACGATTTTGACCCTTCTTGCCGCTACCGTTGTTGCGATTTTGGCCCGAATTGTCAACAAAATGATGAGACTGATCAGACGACATCATCATTGCCACGGAATCAACACTAGTAGCCATTTTTTTGCCAAGCCGACTTCTTCTAACGTGAGCATTGAACGTGCTTGATAAAAAGGGGAAAGCGGATTACTCCGACGAAGGAGAGTCCCAACGCCATTATAGGCCTCAGATAAGCCTGCAACCATTTGTAGAACAAGACGATTATTGTTAACAGGCGCGCCAACGTTACGGAGTTGGTCCGCTAATTTCTTGAGTCGTTTACAATAGGCCGAAACATTCAGGAAGTCTTCCATGCTTACTTGTGAAAATTCTTGCTCAAGGGTGACAACTCGTGAATGTTGGTTGTCCTGGAATATATCACGCAATCTATTCCAGGTAGTCATAGCCGTAGTGTATGGTTCAATGATCGTCTACAAAAGGTCGGTAGAAATAGTGGAGTAAATTCACTGAAGGACGGTAGCATCAAGAGTAATCCATAACTGAGGATCCTCCGCGGGAGTAGGGGTAGCAGAAGGAATTATGTGATGGAGAACTTGATGTGAGATAACTTGAATTTTGAACAACTCCGCCCACATCGAGTATTGGACGTTTTCCATCTCAAGAACAATAGAGATGTGGTTCTTGATGTTGGAAATAGTAAGGGCAGGATGAAAGATGTTATTTGACGTAGACATAACGAAAGAACAATAGGTGATGTGAGGGATTTAGAAGAAAATTTGGGAAGAGAGAAGGAAGAACTCGGCACGAAAACCGAGGAAGGGCTCGGAACTCGAGAAAACCGAGACAAGCGAAAGCTTTTGGAAAAGGAGGTATGTGAAACCTAGACTTCTGATACCATGAAAGAAATAATCCCTTGATTATTTTCATTAATGAATGAATATATATACAATTTTCATAATATGGAAAATCATATTCCTATTCTACTCCCAAAATCCTATTCTATTTGTACAAGACTTCTACAATTATGGTAAGTGTACAATGCTAATTAATTATAAATAATATGGTACAAAATAGTCTCCAAATCATGATATACTTACCATGTATATCACGGACAGTTTGGTATATCACGGACAGTTTGGTATATCACGGACAATCACGGTATATTTATCAGTTTTTGGTTAGATTTTTTTCATATTTTCCACAAAGTCTATCGCATGAGTTTGTTAAATATCTTAAGGAGATAAAAGAAGCTCACTTTTGAAAAAATTAGAGGAACAAAATGATTAGGAGTATATTTAAGGCACCATTTTGAACTTTCACCCAAATATCGAGAACTTTTTCATTATTTTCTCAATTGCGCCCGGTGACAAATTCAGACATTTCGGTGAGGATATGTATATAAATGTAGGAGTAATATTTAACTTAATATATACAGTATAATTTTTTAGCACATTACAATATTCTGCTAAAATTTATTTAAATATCAACTAAATTGCATTTGTAGGAAAAGCTAACCCTGATCTCTTAACACCATCCAACAGAATTGCATCCAATTTCACAACCATTTAAATTAGGAACACAACATGATACTTAGACTAATTTGGACAATCATAATTTAAGCAATTAGTTCAAAGTAGTGATGCATTCTACATCAGTTACTTTCGACCAACATAATGGTCATTTTTCGATGAAGTCGACTAACATTATAGTAACTTAATAGTAGTACTTGTGTCTCCATATTTACTCAAATTTCAGTGCAGCCTATACAAAGGATGGTGAGAGTAGAAATTCTGGCAGTAACCTCTTTAAAGGAATACCACAAAAGGGACACCAAGGTTTTGGATGTTCATCATCAGCGGTAGACTTGCTCAAAGACTTGAAATCTGAAGGATATCCAGGCATTTTGAAAAGGGGTGAAGGGGCTAATTGTGAAGCCCATCTCTGACAACACATGCAATGCCATACCGGAACAATTGGGCAGACACGCATAGAAACAGCACACCGAAATAGTTTGTGTCTCGGACCATTTCCAGTATTGCACTTCACCCCATGACAGACGGCAGAATCAGGAGAGTCAAATGGAACTGATGCTGAGCAGAAACTACATTCCTCCTCCTCTACATATTCACAAATAGAGGGACGTCGACTGCAAAATAAAAGAAACGGCGAGTCAGAATCAGCAAATCCACGTCAACATATTACATTTATCTGTCTCATCACGCAACAATCAACTTCAATACTAATCATCAATAGCTACAGAATAAACAACCAGTTCTAAATAACAATTACTGACTTCACATGAAGAATGAAGATGTTTTGTTTGCATCAATGTGATAAACCCTAATCAACTGGTTAACATGGAATTCAGACAATGATTAAGATAAAAATGCATATTTCGTTATTCCTGAAAACCAATCAATGTTTATATCTGGTTTATATCTAGAGAAAATGAGCACCATTTTTAGATCACAAAATGTTATTCTATATTGCACTAAAAAGATAATTAGTACATTAGATATAGCTGATGAGAAAAAAACTGAAACATCATAACCTGAAAATATAAAATCAATGCAAATGGCATGAATGGCGACTACCTCTTCTCAACGGTCCGTACTTTGTCTGCAAGAAGTTTCAGATGATTCTTTATGTCTTTACGACGAATTGCAACCCACTGCTCCATCTGCGCTGTTCCATTAGGGACCCAGTAACCAGGTTTACTACCCTTTCCATCAGAACCAGAGGCGACACCAAGAAAGACAGTAAAGCTATAGCCAACCAGCCTATCTCTAAGTTCCATTTCACTTTTTGAATGAAGCTGTGTCCAATATAATCTTTCATCTTCAGCACTGCCGAAGACCTCTAAAAACTGCGATTTTCCATCAACTTTATCTGTCTCCACCTTTTTCAAGACTACCAGCTTGCTGATGATGTTGAGGAGTTGCAACTTACGCGAGGAGATCTCTGAGAGACATTTAATTGCTTCAGACAAGTTTGCAGAAACTCCAAATTGAGATCCAACAGAAGATTTCAACCATTTAAGTACAATATGTTTCACGTATTTCGGAATAGATTGTTTAAAGGCCAAGAGTGCTGCTACAACATCCCAAACAACCAGTGGTTTATCCAGAGGTTCATGCTGATTTAATGACCATAATATATTATTCTCCCAACTGATTAGCTCTTTCTCAGGAAAATCTAGGAAAACTTTAACATCAAAGTCTGGACAAACAGTAGAGGAAATCTCCAGTTGCTGTCCTCCGATCCATAGAAATTCTACTGCAGCTTTCAGAGCCCTGAAAGTTTTGAGCAAAGTGATGTTAGTTTCTCAAGCAAGCTATCTTTCCCATTAAAGCACTGCCACTAATTTATCATCTCTTTTTCCAAAATAGATTAGACCGGGACACAGGGCAGTTGTCAGATTTTTTCTGGTCCATATCAGTGTATGAATCCGTAAAAGATGTAAGACTTATGTTTACAGAAGACAACATGTCAATAATTGACGAAATATCATTTATTACAATGACAGTTCCAAGTATAGACATCCTTCATTTATTCATGTAGATAGATTTATGTATACTTTTAATTGAAAGATAGATCTATGCATATCGGAAAGCAACAGTTTTCCTTCTTTTGTAAAAAGTATTATCAAGAGCATGGACGAGTTTTTATTAGTAGATGATAAATCTGTAACCTGCTGAAAGTTGGCATCTACAGATTCATAATGACAAACAGCCAAAAAGGGGAAATAGAATACCTTGCCTCATACATTTGATTTAGTAGCTCGGTAGCAAAACCTCTTACCTGCATGGTGTGTATACTTTTGTTGGTATAGAAGTATTAAAACAGAACATAAAAGCAAAATATCTCTACAATTTCCATTATTAAAGAAGGATCTTTACCTGATGATCTGTTTATACTTTATAATGCAAGAAGCTTGTAACGAAAGAAAAGTAAATCTTATAAAAGGGTGTTTGATAGTTCCAGGAGGGAGTTTCTAGTTGGATTTAACTGCTGAAAACCTATGTTATCAGGGTTTAGCAAGAAACTTAGTCGCGTTCTGTTCTAAAAACAAATACCAAGATGGGAGCTCTTATTTGTGAATCAGCCCTAGATTAGACGTTAATTTTTCCAAATCAGGAAATGCATAATACTTGGTCTTGTTGGCGGTATTAGACTATTTTTTAAAACTGAGTTGGTGGTACTAGACTATTAATGCATATCTTTGCACTTCAAAGTCGTTTGCAGAACCAGGAGATAGATGATTACTATGTTTATTGCAAACTAAGAATTAATATACAGACAAACCACACTTGTATATCAAAATAAAGACTGAAGGGATAAGGCATTACCACAGCCACCACCAGATTTCCCGGAGATACGGCTAGACCAAAGCAAGAACAAAGAGCATCTGGCACCTGCAAAGAATTTTCATTTTAAATGAAACAACATGTGATAGAGATGCATGAAACCAAGATACATGTGCGTACATCAGCAGAGCCTTTCACACCAGGAGTATTGGAAGGGATAGGTACTTCAGACAGGGAATTTCCATATAAAATCCAACAGCGGGTTGAGTCGTCCTGCAACATATTCAGGAAGAAAGTTTATCTATTACTAAATTATGCTCAAAGCGCAAGAACTTCCATGTGTAATCTCACTTAGGAATTTAGGGGGCAGAATTTGGAAATCCTAGTATGCTAAATTATTTTTACAGTCGGCATAGTGGGAGAGACATCCCAGGAGTGCTCTCCATTAGGTTGATAACACTACTCAGAGAATGGTAACGTTGTGGTTTAAATGCATATGATGAAAATCACAAAACAGACATAAAATAGTCCGAGTCAAAACACCAAATAACAAAGTAGCTTACCTGGCTGCAGCTGTATAGGCAACATCCATCAAAAGCCCAAGCTAGACCTGTAACCTAGAACACGTCAACACAAGTTAATATCTCTAAATGATAAAGAGGTAAGGATTTAAGTATTGACAAGAACTCACAACATGGTTATGAGCATCACAAGAGCCAGCTTTCTCAAATCTACGAACAAGAATGTCACAAGTCCACACTTCAATTGATCCAGATCCCTTGCCAATGGCTAAAAGCACTTTGTTAGGTGACTGCCCAGACACAGTGAGGGAAACCACAGAGGCCATTGCAAAGTCGGTGGCTATTACCTGTTTAGGAGACAATAAGAAACAGATAATGAGACAAAAATTGAACAAAAGAATAGCTAAAGAAAGATCTGTACGATAAAACGAGACCTCCTTCAATAGAGAAAACGGTGAATCACTAAGTTCTGATGATTCTACTAGTCTTCTGCAACACGCGTGCCAGATCTTCACACTACAAAATGAAAAACAAAAGTAACTTGTTGAAACTATTAACTCATGCAAAAATGCTATATCTTGCATGCCATTGCATTATTTGACGCCAACATCTACATGTATAGGCGTCTTCCACAATTAATATGGTTAGTTAGCGTCTGATTCAAGATGTTAACTAAAACTTCTATCCTTGAAAGCTTCATTCTACTGTTTAATTACCTGTTCTTCCTGAATAACAAGGCAATTTAACTTTATAATATAGAATGGCACTAACTCATGCCCTATCGAGCATGGTATCCCAATTTGAAATTGGTTTATTCTGCAGCAGCAAATGCTAGTTATAATATGGGTTCCAGCGAAGCCAATTTCACATATTTTGGTTCAGGCATTTGCTCATATAATCTCACTAAAGAGGGGGCCATTTTCATTATATCTCATCCTGAAAACTTTGATGCAACTTTTCTTGGCCTCTTGCTTCACCAATTGATTACTTCATATCTCCTCATTGGCAATTAAACGTTAACAATTAATAAGGTTCTTTAGCTTTACAATAATAGGATGGCCACTAACACGTACTTCTTATGTAAGGCTGTCATTCAACTGTTCTTCCCCTCTTAGTTTACCACTTGATTTTACTTTATTCTGTCCTCGTTGGCAATTATAAAACAATCCCATTCCTTCATCTAGAAGCTAATTGCTCTAAATTATTTAGGATTTTCTTGTCTTGATTTGTTTATTCAGAAAATAAGATTTATACTAAGGAGGAAAAACAAAGCAGAGGAGTCTCTATACAATCAGGTGAAGAATGATGGAGTCATCATGCTAACAGCTTTTTCAGTTAACTTCTTTTTAGTTTCAGGGCAGGGCAGGGCAGGATGTGTCGAAGTATATTGCACCCCTCGCTGCTACTTTGCTATGATTATTGAATATATTAACATAGCTACATACCTCCCATTGGAACATCCAGTAACCAATAAAAGCAGAGGATCTGAAGCATCAGAAATAAACAATCCCCAACTGATTGTTGTGATCCAAGTATCATGTGCATTGAGAAGTCCAACAAGCAATGTTTTATTTGGGTCAGGGCTGTTCGTAATAGAGTAGCTTTCTGGTTTACGAATTCTCCACAATGATAGTACGCCAGACTTCCCTCCAACCGCAAGTACAGAACAGCCACCGGTCAAGCCATTAGTAGTAGATATACCACGTCCAGATGTCTGTGGCAGACAGGGTGACCATGCAACAATGAGTGAAGACAGCATTGCACTGCGAGAGGCATATTCTTCGGCAGTGATTAGTGATTGACTGCCATCTCCAACTACTTTCTTAGAATACTTTTCTTGTGAGCGAGGAGCATTAAAAGTATATTTCTCTTTCTGACTGCAAGCTTTGTCCTCCATCACCTAACAAGAAAGTAATAGCATCACAAGAAAAGCTTGTGTTGAAGTTGGTAACAAGCAAATTTTCTCATCTAAATAACTAAACAATAATTTGGCAAAGGTAGTTCTTAAATATTCACTTCTTTTCCCTTCTATCTCTGTCTACATTCTTTGCAGTCTCAGTAATTACAGCATGTGACAGTACATATTCATGCATAGTGAAAATACTTGGAGGAACCAAAGAGATCAGCAATTACGGTCAATGCGTTCAGTCTCCGATGCTTAATTGCCTTTCTCATTATAGAGATTGGCAGATCATCATCATCTCCCTCATCAACGCAAGCTTGACTAGGCTGTTAGAAAGAAATTAAGTGAAACCAAATACAGCTGAATATACAGAGAAGATGCACTGTATCATGTGAAATGAATAAAATCCACATAATGGAGCAAGTTTAACTTACATCAGCAACTTCTGATGCTCTAAAGCTTGCTGCCTGAAAATTGGTAGTTGTGAGATAGCTATACAGCATGTTTGATATATCCATGACCTGTTGAAGTTTGATAATTAGATCAATGGGCAAAGACTAGAACGATAAAATACAGAAGATTACTATGAAGAAACAGGAGAAAGCCATTGGAACTTGTTCAAGAAAACCATGTGGCTTGATCACTAAGGACTCTAGAGTTCTAAACTGAAATTCTAGATGCGATTTGGAGATTGTTACTCACACCAAAATGAAAAGACATCTGGAATGAGAATCGATCAGCATTACAATATCCAAAACCAAAGCCATGAACTAATGCAGAAGATTTCTTGAATGCTTTTGGCCATTTGATGAGGTAGTGACATATTGTGTTTCAAAAGAATATTTCTGGGTATTAAAGTCTTCAATCTGTGAGGAAGTAGCCCATTCTTCAACCATGCAAAGATGAATGACTGGTTAGGCAGCTCTACGGTCATTTATATCCGGTGGAAGGCAGGTTAAAACTCAGCACCAAGGGAAACGAAGGGTCTAAAAGAGTACACAATCAGCACTATGGAGTGTTAGGTAATCTTCTTCGAGATAGATTCCCATTCAGTATGTAAGCTTTATCTCCCTTGCATTTCCAATGGGACTTGGTGCTTTAAGTTTGAAAAGCCACAAAAGTGATGCCCAAAAAAGCAAAAATTAGATCAAAATGAAACAAAAGAATCTTATAGTTATTCATAGCATCAACCTAGTCATGTGTTGAACGTTTTCTATTCACTCATGATCCGGCGAAGCCTTTCTGCACCTGAACTCAAAGAACTATTTACTCTCCCGTATCATCAATTGTGGTTCTTTCCTTTTAGGTTAATGTAGCGATCAATTCGCACATTGAAATCTTAGACAGTAACAGCTTTCTTGTCTATATATTTGAGGCACTTCAACAAACAAAAATAAGTCGAGTACCGCGAAGCTATGAATATGTTATTCCACATCCTTGTTTGATTCATACCTCTACCCATTCTGATGAAAACTCACGAAATGGCATCCGGTAAAGCCTTACATGTCCTTCAGTAGTGCAGACTGCAAGCAAACAACTACATGAAGCAAAACCATAGCTATTCACATTAGTATTATGAAAGGCCAAAGATCATTAAACTGATATGCTTCATTGATCATACCCGGAATTTGGAGCAAATCCAATAGGTGACCAGGATATTGACCGGACACATGGCCGATTTTCTCGATATTGTTTTTCTTGAGCAGAGGAGTCTCGAGACAATGCAATATGTAACATACAGCCAGAGAGTAAATCTGTGGAGATTCCAAGTAAAAATTCAGGCATAGTTAGAACATATATACAAACCAATAATAAGTTGTCCAACTATTCATGGCACTTTTTTAATAAGGTAATAATGTAACTGTTGTGGGTAATTTCCTGATACCCAAGTGGTAGTATAACATCATCTCATTTACAAACAACAACAACAACATACCGGGGTCTGGGGAAGGTAGAGTGTACGCATACCTTACCCCTACCTTGTAAAGGTAGAGAGTTTGTTTCCAATAGACCCTCGGCTCAAGGAACAACATCATCTCATTTGTGCACCAAAAATTAACTGTAAAAGACACATAACATTACCTTTTTTATCAATCAATCCAGTAGGAAAAGGTTTGCCAGGAGGGATAGTAATGAGACCTCGTGCTCCAAATGGTTTAGCTGGATTCTGAAAGAAAGATAATGTTTTTTTTTCACTAGCACATGTGCTGATTCAATATCTAATTAGTGATACTAAATTGAAACCATGTTAAATTATCCAAAGATACAAACTTTTACAATATTACTAAAATAAAGACACAATAGGATCAACTGTTGATATGAATTTTACCAATATGGTAACAATGTGACCGGAAGCTACTGCCACCAAATTCTCCTCTGACCAAGCAATAGAATTGGGGTAAGATGGGGAAGCCACCAGTATAGAAGATTGAAAACTCGAAGACATTGTTGTATTTACTGGACCAAAATTGTGAATCCTGAGAAACATGTAACAATTTTCAGGAAACATATCAATGCACACCAAATAGTAGTAATCAATTTTAGTGACAAATCCCTCTACATCATAACAATTTAAAAAAAAAAAAAAGAGTACAAAAAGGGGGAAAATTGGAAATAGAGAATCACAGCAAGGAAAAATTATAAATGCTAAAAGCGTATAAAAAAGAGCTGAAATTAATGACCTTGAATTGATTTCACAATAAGATTACATGCTCGGATGGCGTCTTGTTTGATAATTTAGAGAGCTTCTGTATGCTCGCACAAAGGTAAAACTGGGGTGGTTTTAGGGGTTTATGTGTTTCTTTCTTATTTTGGGGGCAAACGATTAAATTTGGACGGTTAAATAGAAACATGATTTGAAACCATGACATGCAATTATATTTAAAGTTTAAGTTTTATTTGGATATGTAATTTAAATTTTTAAATTTTTAATTTTTTTTTATAAATATAAAAAAATTATAAATTGTGAAATATATTAAAACTTCCCTAATTCTTATACAATCTTACTAAATGAGAAAGTTAGAGTTCATAATAAAATTAATACGCTATTAGAAAGACTTTCTAAAAAATATAATATTAATTGATTAAACTTTAGTTCAATAAAATGAAAAACTGAACATGATTTGTAGTGTAAGTAACTACTCTTTAATATTATACTCCCACATGTTTGATAATAGTAAATTTGTTATAAATATACTAGGTATTGGTAGATCTTTTAATATTTGATATAAATAGTTGCTAAACATTATTGGTAAATATATCTACCAACTTATGGGTATTTTTTTTACAAAATATAAATTTATTGGTCAATTTTTATATTTAAAAAAATTGAAATTATGATTTGGAATTCCAAATCATGCCTTTTTGAATGATTTGTGATTTCATCTCATGAAATGAAATATCATGTCCAAACACCTACTTACACGGGTTAGAAGCGGACTTTATTCGGGTCAAATACATATTTAGCCACTAATGCCTAGACCTTATTTGTTTTTATTAAAATATAAACACCTCAATCTGAATGCGCATTCAAATATTAAGATGTGCAAGAAGATTGAATTATTTGAACGTTAATATTATTATGTTGCATTAAGATTTGAAATAATTAAGATAAAATTTTAGTTTTTCAACATTTGAATATAAAAAATTATAAATATATAATTAAAATAAAATATTAAATAAGTCTAATATTATATTAATAAAATATTTTTTTTAAAAAAGTATATGGAAATTGGTGAGAGTGATGTCTAGTGGTGATGGTTTTAGGTGTCGATTAGGATTGTGTTGGGTGATGGTGGTGATTGCGAGTAATAAATAGTGATGATGGTGGATGACAGTAGTGATTTATAGTGACCATTAATCATGGTAATTTGTGGTGTCAGCTAATAATTGTGGTAGACAATAATTATAGTTAATAATGGTGGTCAATGATGACTGTTGTTAGTACTATAGAATGGTGGTTGATGGTGATAATTGTCAAGAGTGATTGATAGTTGTGATGGTGATGATTGTATATGGTTACTAATTATGGTGAAGATTGTATATGGTTAATAAATATGGTGAAGACTAATTGTGGTAATTGATGAGTTTGATGGTTGTGGTCGAGGATGGTGGTTGTGAGTTGTGGATCGTCATAGTTGATAATAATGTGCGGCACCATTAGTTGGCAGTGAAAGTGGATTCGAGTAGTGGCATACCATCATCGTTGTAGAAATCATTGAAGAAATATCTTAATGATATTAAGACTTTGATATATATCTTAATTATTTAGATACTCAAACTCATTGGTAGTTGTAAAATAAAATAAATATTTTTAATTATTAAAATCTAAATAATGAATATTCAAATATAAAAACAAACTTTATAATTGAGATGTGAATGATTAGAATTAAGATATTCTTCAAGTGCAAAAAAATAAGACATAAAACTTATTTTAGATCTCAAATTTTTAAAAATATTATCTTCTTTCTTGAACTCTGGACTTGTCCAAACAACTTCATGTAATGTGAGACGAGATGAGTACAAAATTCGTCACTGTTGCGACCAAACAATGAAGAAAACCAACGATATTTGCTAAAGTTTTGTCGAAACTCAAAAACACTTACCTCCCTAAGATAACAGACAATAACTGTTGGATATTGTAAAGCAGTACGGGAAGTAAATAAATATTACAAGTGTTCGAAAGGATAAACAAATAGGCTAATGTTTAGAACTGCCGCAAGCTTGTTGTGTCTTGAATCTTGATAACCTGAAATCAAGAAACACTAAATCTGGATGGTTACAATTGTGTGCTGAGTCGAGTGATTTCACGCTGTCCTTAAGACAAGATTGCCCCGTATATATGATTTTACGTTAACGGGCAATAGTCTCCCAAGATAAAACAACACTTTAGTCTCAACACTACAAAGCAAATAGGTTGAGTCTGACGAAGAAAACAAACACGAAATGCTTTGCTGAAGAAATGGAAAAGGAAGGAAGAGTTTCTGTTTTTGTCCCAACGTTTCTGGACTGAATTTCAGTGTCTCTTCTATTTGTCTCTGTGTATATAAATGTTGTCTCTTCTTCTGTGTATTTCTATACTGTTTTTGTATATTTTTCGTCACTAACAATTGAGCCAAAAGGCATCAATATATAGCATGAGGGAGGGACTCTTCAACTGCCAAAATATGGCTGTTAATAGCCATTATGGGAGATGTTAATGACCATTAGGGAGGCTGATTATGGTCATTGAAAGAGGGCTGATTACGGAGGAATTAATCGGCCAAGTAATGGCTGATTAATGCACGCTAACACCCCAAAAATCAACTCCAACGGTAGGCAGAAACTTTCTACCTTTCGTCGTTCCAAATTCAACTTTCCAGAAACTCTAGGGACCAAACTGTAAATATTAAATAATTTGGGATCCAAAGAGATAATATCAGAAAGTCCCACGACCCGTGACCCGAGACCCGAGCCCGGACGGGACGGGCGCGCGGCGGCAGCGCGCGTGTGGGATTAGCCTTAAACCCAAGCACATCTAGGTCCTCCCTCCTTTAAACACATGGGCTATCCCTTGGGGTCCCAAACCCTTAGCCAATTAAGAAACTTATAAAGAGAGCAATTCTTCATTTTTCCACCGATGTGGTAGATTTGTCCCACACCATTAGGGGTGGGCAAAAAATCTGATGCACCGAAAAAACCGAACCGAACCGGTGAATCGGTTCGGTTTAAATTTTGTTACAAACCCGATTTCAAAAAAACCGATTCAAATTTTTTTTAATCGAATCGGTTCGGTTCACATAATTTTGTGATACACCGAACCGAAAACCGGGGTTATTCTTGTAATTAGCCATACCCCTATATAAATAAAATCCCTAACCCCTAAATGGATTTCATTTTGCTGCCTTCATTCAACACTAAATCTTCAAATGGATTTTAGTTTTGCCTTCAACCCATAAATCTCCAACACCAATTCTTCAAGCTTCCAAGTTCCAATAGTTAATCAAATCGATTTCAAGCCCTAATAGTTCAAGCTTCAACAATTCCAAATCAACAGTTCTAAATCGATTTGCAAGCTTCCAAATCGATTGATAACTCGATTTCGATTTATTTCTCTCGAAGACACGAACTCGAAGCTTCAACTGTTGAAGCTTCAAACTTCAATAGTTCAAGCTTCAACGGTTCAACCCGACCCTGCCGGTGCCACCACAAAAGGTAATCCAATTCATTTACTCATTTCTTTCTCTCGTTCTGATTTGTCATCTGTTTTATGTTATGTTTGAACCATGTTTGTCAAAACATTATGAGATAATTTCTGATTTCTGATTTTCTGAAGTAATTTCTGATTTTCTGATTTTCTGAAGTAATTTCTGATTTTCTGATTTGTTGTTATGACTGAAGTAATTTCTGATTATTTAGAGTGAAGTTGATGAAGTAATTTCTGATTTTCTGAGAAAATGTGATAATTTTTTATTTTCTGAGAGTTATAAAATGTATTGTATTTGACAAATTATAAAATGTATTGATAATTTCTGATTTTCTGAGAATTATAAAGTAATTTCTGGTGTATTGTATTTGACAAATTGAAGTAAAGAAGGAAGCATATTCAATTTCAATAGTTTCTGATTTTCTGAGAAAATGTGATAATTTCTGATTTTAAAATGTAGTTACTGAAGTTACCGTCTTACCGGAGTAATTTCTGATTAAGAGAATTATAAAATGAAGTTACTGAAGTAATTTCTGATTTTCTGTAAAGAATGAAGCATATTCAATCTATAGTTTCATGGTGTATTTGACAAATTGAAGTAAAGAAGGAAGCATATTCAATCTATAGTTTCTAATTTTCTTAGAAAAGGTGATAATTTATGATTTTATGTCAAGAAGGAAGCATATTCAATCTATAGTTTCATGGTGTATTCAACCTTCCTACTATCTAAAATGAAGTTGATGTTTTGTATTCATGGTGTATTTGACAAATTGCTCATGAACTCTCTAATATTGTAGAATGGAAGACATCTGGGATGATGGAACAAAAGTGGTGAAACGAACCGACGAGGGAAAATTGAGATCAAAAGTTTGGAATTTTTTACTAAGTTACCTGGAGGACAGAAAGCCAAATGTCATTTTTGTCGAAAAGATTATGCTTGTGATAGCTCATTAGTTGGGACAACTAATTTAAGGAACCACTTGGCTAGATGCAAAGTGTACAAGAAATCAAAGCTTGAAGAGGATAAGAATCAAAAAGTACTAACTCGTGACAAGGGTAAGGACAATGATAAAGTTGTATTTGTGGGGTTTAATCAAGAGGCTTGTAGAGCCGCACTTGTGAAGTTGATTATTAAAGATGAGTTAGCTTTTAGATTTGTGGAGAGTCAGAACTTTGTGGAGTATATGAGGGTTTGTTGTCCCAGATTTGTGGTGCCTTCACGAAGAACGATTGCACGGGATATTCTTCAGTTGCATCGGTCGAGAAGGCTTTGATTAAAAGAATCATGAACTCAAACCACCAGAGAGTTTGTATTACAATGAACACGTGGACATCAATTCAAATGAGTAGCTACATGGTAATAATCGGGCATTTTATTGATCGTGAGTGGGTGTTGCATAAAAAGATACTTTGTTTTACACCAATTTCTAATCATAAAGGAGATGGTATTGGAAAGATTATAGAGAAATGCTTATTGGATTGGGGTATTGATAAGCTATTCACAATTACTGTGGACAACGCAAGTGCTAATCAAGTTGCAATTGCTTATGTGAAGAAGAAACTGACAAATTGGAGTCCTAAGGCGATGGTTTTAAATGGTGATCATATGCATGTGAGGTGTGCTGCACATATAGTGAACTTGATTGTTCAGGATGGGTTGGTAGAAGCGAAGGACTCAATAGCTGCTGTTCGTAATGCGGTGAAGTATGTAAGATCTTCTCCGACAAGGTTGCAAAAATTCAAGACATGTGTTGAGCGAGAGAAAATACCATATAAGGGACTTATGGTTTTGGATGTGCCAACCAGATGGAATTCGACATACTTAATGTTGGAAAAAGCTGTGATATTTGAAAAGACGTTTGATAGGTTAGAGGAGGACGATGGCCACTACAAAAATTGGTTTAACGAAGATGAGAATGGAAGAAAAAGGATTGGGCCTCCAATTTTTGTGGATTGCGATAATGCTAAGAGGTTAGTACATTTTTTGTCAGTTTTTTATGATGTGACATTAAAATTCAGTAGTACAAAATGTGTGACTTCTACTGATTTTTTGAATGAGTTGTGGAAAGTTTATCTTCATCTTTGCTCACTATCGGAATCTACTGATTTGTTGGTGAAAAAAATTGTTAATGGCATGAGAGATAAGTTTGTGAAATATTGGGGTACTTCTATAGAAAAGGTGAACAAGCTATTAATTTTAGCAAATGTGCTTGATCCTCAGTGTAAATTTGAATTTATAAACTGGTGCTTCGGAAGTATATTTGATAGTAGGAAGGTTGATGAAATTAAAGCTGATATCAAAGAGTTGTTGTTACGGTTATTTGAAAATTATAATGATGTTAGCCCAAATAGTGGTGTGTGTAGTAGTTCAATTGCTCAGTTAAGTGAAGTTTGTGATATTGGCAGCAGTAGAAAAGAATCAATTGATCCTTTTCAACTATTTAAAAAGATGAAGGCAACTGAAAATGATGATTTTGGGGTGAAGAATGATGTTGAGAAATATTTGTCAGAGCGGAATGAAAGTCCTAATGATCCGAATTTTGATCTTTTGAGTTGGTGGAAGTTGTATTCGTCTAGGTATCCGACTTTGTCAAAGATTGCCAAAGATATTTTGGCAATTCCTGTGTCTACCGTGGCTTCCGAATCGTCATTGTAGCGCCCTATTTTGACCTGCTCGGGTCAAAGCGGAGCACAGACGTATGGGTGATTCCTGGGTAAATGATTGAGGAGTCGCCACCTAATTATCTTTTACGGTGAATTAGGACACCTAAATATTAAACTAAATGCTGCAATGTAACTCCGATTTTAAAGGTCTGCGAAACTAATGAGATTCTAGGTAAGAGTTCTTTATTATCCTAAAGGGAAGGGGTTAGGCATCCTTTAAGATCCGCTAACTTGCGGTTATCCGGTCAAACTCAGGTTAATTATTGCTAGAAAAATGCATGTTTTACAAGTATAATAGATTAAAAGATGTTTGCAAATAATTGGTAAATGATGCATTTTATACAAGTACGTATTCAGATGACATAAAAAAAAGAAAGATACATGTAAAGTTTTGAAAAATATGCATTTGTGACAATAAATTATCTATACTATCAAAGAAGTAAAATTTTGGGAATCATTGAATTGTAAATTGACAAAAGATAAACTTAGTCTAATGATTAATAAAGCGAATAAAAGATGACAAAGGTTGTTTTTGAAAATCTTGAATACGCGTGGACGAGCCTAAAATATATAACTAGCGAAGGGTTTCTAAGTTTGAATTCAACCGAGCCTACAAATAAATAAGCTAGCGACGGGTTTCAAATCTTAAACTACCCTATGAATTAATCCTAAGTTTGCCTATTCTAAGCATTTCAATAGTTACATAAGTGCGATAAATAATATTACAATACAAAGCGGGATAAAAGTCAATTAAAGAAAAAAATAAAATAAATAAACTCCGAGGAATAATTCGCCGTTATTTACTTTAATCCCTGCAAGCTGTCAAGAACAAACGGTTAGAAACAGTTAAATACAAATAACTCCATATCCGCATTCAAAACAGTGAATGTTTTGATCACGGAGGGCTCAAACTTAAATTTTGAAAAGAACATTCCAATCACGTCGTGGCTGCAAACATATGACTAATGTGGTTATTTTGATTGCCTCGCCTACTAAACGTGTTGGTGTCTCGGGTGAAATAGAAAAGATCACTATAATCACGTCGTGGCTGCGAATATATAACTTGTTGGTTATTTTAGTCACCTCGCCTACTAAACATGTTGATCTTGGAAAAAGGTTTAAGCCTCATCATTGCCCAGAAGTTATATTTCCGTCTTTGCAAATGTGGAGGCCTCAAAATCGACGGATATTTTTTATCGGCCAGTGTAGTATCGTGTTTAAATCAGTAAAATTAAAATTGAAACAAGAACAATGGCAAAGAAGCGAAAACAGAGGCGTAAAATAATTTCCTAAAAGACGTGGTGTTTAGTTTAAAGCAAGAAAAGCGATAAAGCAGATATTTGGATCTTTGAAACGATTGGATGGAACAGAAAGCAATGTTTGAAAGGTGCGGTGTTCGGTTTAAGCGGTAAGAAATGATAAAAACAAGAAACAAGAATCAAACGGGAGCAAGTCAAACAGAAAAACAGCACCCGAGCAGGCGCGGTATTTGTTCAAAACAGTAAAACAATGATATCCGTCGCAAAAAATTTAAAACAATAAACTTAATAAAAACAATAATATATCCGTTGCACGGATGTCTAAAACAGTTAAACAAAACAAAAAAAAAACAGAGAAGCGAAACGAAGAAAACGCTACTCGAATTCAATTTCGCTTACTTTAATGCGATATTAATAAAACAAGAAACAAAGGCCAAAGAAACGAGCAAAGGAGCGCTTTAAAATATCCGATCCGAAGTTCAAATTGGAAATATTCAAATCGGTCGCCTGACCCGTCGATGATTCAAACCCGAAATCGATTTCGACCAGTTTCAGATAACCAAGAACAAGAATATGAAATGCAAGACTTCTCAAAATGTCCAAATCGCGTCGACGCGACCAGGATCAGTCATCCAAACTCGAATCAGATTTCAACATCAAATTCAGCTAACCAATAACAAGAATATGAAATGCAAGAATTACGAAAATGTTACCCAAATCGGTCGACTGACCGGTCGATGATCGACCGGATCGATGATCCAAACTCGAATCGATTTCAACACCAAATTCAGATAACCAATAACAAGAATATGAAATGCAAGAATTACGAAAATGTTACCCAAATCGGGTCGACCCGACCGGTCGATGACTCGACCGGATCGATGATCCAAACTCGAATCGATTTCAACACCAAATTCAGATAGCCAATAACAACCACAAAGAATAATGCAAGAAATTTAGAAATTCAAACCGGTCGACCCGACCAATTGAGATTCAACCCGACATCAAATAATTCCACCAAATTCAGATAACCAATAACAAGAAAATGAAATGCAGAATTTAAAATAATACCCAAACCGGTCGACCAAGGTCAGTCGACCCGACCAACAAATGAAGAACAACAAGAAAATGCAAAGCAGATTTTGGATTCGGTTTTTCGAGAACCGAATAGAGCCATTTTAAAACCCAAGTTCAAAACGAAACTCACCTCCTTTCTTTCGAATCTTGGGCCTATTTCGGACTTGTATCTTGAACAATCAAAGACAACGAATGATGTAAAATCTAGAACACAACAAATATTTTATGTATATATGGAATAGTCTTCCGAAAAATCTTCCAAAAATCTGTTTTTAATCCTCCAAAAATCCCCTAAAATGAAAAACAACATGGGGTATTTATAGGTACTCACCCCAACGCTCCAACCCCTCATACCCCCCTTTAAAACGAATTCAAATTTCAAAATAAATGGGGAACAAAATCTGATTTTTGGGGCGTGTTCTTGGGGCATGCGTTAGCGGTGTCGTAGGGTGGTGGCGATGGCGAAGTGGCGGGGGTAGGGTGCGGCGATGTGGGGGTAGGGGCATAGGGGTGCCGCGATTTGAGGGTTGGGGCGTAGGGTTTTGACGATTTTCTCATTTTTGGGGTTTTTGATTTGGTTTGGGGATTAAAATGGGGGGATGGGTTATGGGTCATGGGTTTGGGTGGCGACGTCAGGTGGATCTGGGCCGACGGGTATTGGGTTATTAAAATGGGGAGAAGTCGAATGGGTTTGGGGTTGTGGGTAGACGGGTTTGGGGATTGGGAATTTATTTTGGGATTGGGCTTGTGGGAATTTAATTTGGGGATTGGGCTTGGACGAAAAATGGGTTTTAGTTTAGGTTGGGTAGAAATTGTATTGGGGTGAAAAGAAATGAAAAATGGGGAGTTGGTTAAAATAAAAAGGAGTTTAACATTAAAAAATATTTTTTGTAAAAGATGTGAATTATTTAAAATAACATACCGATGTGATAATAATAAAAATATAATATTTGCGAAATGTTTAATGCTTAATAAAGGGGAAATGCGGTGCAATTTTGCGAGAATAAAATAACATAGAATTTTCGGATAACTTATGATTATTATAAAATGCAAATGATATAAAATATGCGAATAACAATAATAATATGAAGATACACACATATATGCCTATATTTTAAAATTATTTTAAAAGTGTAAAAATATTAAAAATTACAAATAAAGTCATAAAAGATGGGACAAAATTGGGTGTCAACAGATGCCCCTCTTTGGATGGAGACGATGAAAGAGTTTTCGGCCAAAGAAAGTTGACTGAGTAGCCAATTTTGTCCTGATCAACGGGACTTGAAGGAAGATCATGGGTAGAAATAAGATCCCGGGAGAGAAATTATGGAAAAAGTTGGTGCAGATTCAAGAAATATTGCCCCAAAGGTCGAGTTAGGATGACAGTAGTCGCAGGTGCGAGAAACTAATGGGAAAAGCGGTCGACGTTCGAAGTAGGTCGTTGACCAAATTGCCTCAGTTCGCCGTAAGAGATAGCTCCACGTTGTGATAAAGTTCCTGCAAATTAAAAACTCCTGCAAACTAAAGCTTAAGATATAATTAGTGTATAATCACGAGAAAAATTGTAGAGAAAATAACTTGGAAATACCCGCGTTAGGAGGTGGGCGCTGATCGAAATTAAAATACCCTCATTATAAGGCGCGCTGGATCGAAATTAAAATACCCTCATTATAAGGTGGGCGCTCGACATGGCGTCGTTGGATTGACGTGTTGTGTTGAAGACGTCGTTGTAATATTGTTGACGTGGTTGTAATTATGTAAAAGACGCTTGTTGTCTTTGCATGTAACGCCGAGGACGTTGTTGTAGTCTTTGTTTCTTTGTAAAGATAATTGTTGTGCTGAAGACGTCGTTGTAATGCTGTTGACGTCATTGTAATACTGTAAAAATAAATATTGTGCAGAAGACGTCGTTGTAATGCTGTTGACGTCATTGTAATACTGTAAAATAAATGTTGTGCAGAAGACGCCGTTGCGTAGGCGTGTTGTTGATGACGCCGTTGTATGGGCGCGTTGCTGATGACATCATTGTAATGTTGTTGATGTCGTTGTAATGCTGTAAAAGATAGTTGATTTACAGAAGACGCCGTTGCATAGGCGTGTTGTTCATGACACCGTTGTATGGGCGCGTTGCTGACGACATCATTGTAATGTTGTTGATGTCGTTATTGTAAGAATGTAACACTGGGGTCGTCGTTGTATCGACGTGTTGTGTTGAATACGTCATTGTGATGACGTTGTTGCAAGAATGTAATGATATTTGTTGTAAGAGATAGGCGTTGCGCTGAAGACGTCGTTGAAATGTTGTTGACGTTGTTGTAATGTTGTAAAAAAAGATGGCGTGCTGCCGTAACGTCGTGGACGTTGTTGTAATGTAGTTTTGCTGTAGAAGGTAGATGTTGAGCTGAAGGCGTTATTGTAATGTTGTTGACGTCATTGTAATGTTGTAAAAAATAGATGTCGTGTTGCCGTAACGTTGTGGACGTTGTTGTAATCTTTGTTGAAGATAGTTGATGTCTTTGCGATGAACGCCAATGACGCGTTGTTGTAATCTTTGTAAAGATAGTCTGCTGCGTTGAAGACGTCATTATAATGTTGTTGGCGTCGTTGTAATCTCAGTAAAGATATTTGTTGTCTTTGCGATACGCCAATGACGTTGTTGTAATGCCATAAAGATAGATGTTGCGTTGAAGACGTCATTGTAATGTTGTTGACGTCGTTGAGATGCGGTAAAAGATAGTTATTGTGTTGTTGTAAAAGATAGTTGCTGCGCTGAAGACGTCATTGTAATCTTTGTTGGCGTCGTTGAGATCTGATAAAGATATTTGTTGTCTTTGCGATACGCCAATGACGTTGTTGTAATGCAGTAAAAGATAGTTGCTGCGTTGAAGACGTCATTGTAATGTTGTTGACGTCGTTGAGATGCTGTAAAAATGATTGTCGTGCTGCCATAACATCGATGACGTTTTTGACATGTTGTCCTGTTGTAAGAGATGTAAGTGACGTCCTTGCCGTCAGTTTGATGTAATAGGGTTCCACGTTGTGCTGAATCTTTTGCCGATCCAAACTTATGTGAATTGAAATGTCGTCCTGGCACGGGCGAAAATGTGATGCGACGTCTTTGCCGTCGAGTTTTCCTTGTTGTCGTTCTTTGTGATTCGAAATAACATCTTTCTGCAGACATAATAGTCGGGACCCTGTAGGTCAAGATGATGTCTTCGTATAAATGCAGAACAAAAACGTAATCCTTGTAGTGAGTTGTGGTGCCGAAATTCTTTGGGGAATTGATCATAACTGATGTGGCTTCCCTGTTTTTTTTTTCAACCTGAAGAACCTGTACTCAAAGAAAATTTGTGAGTTTGGGGAGGGGCGGTTGACTCGCGTTGACTTGATAGCTTTGGCTCTTGATAGCTGCATGTCCTGCTGATTTGGACCTGTAGCCCCTGTCTGGTTCCCAGTCTTGGCTAACCGTTAATGAAAACATTTGTTGAAAATAATTTGTTTATAAGAAAGTATGCTTATCATTAAAAAGTTCTTGTCGAACTGCTAATGAAAATATTTGTTGAAAATGATTTGCTTATAAGAAAGTATGCATATTAGTAAAAATCTTGTCAAACTCTAATGAAAGTATTTGTTGAAAATAAATTGCTTATAAGAAAGTATGCATATATGTTAAGGTCTGTCGTGCACGGCCATGCGGTGAAACAAAGAAAACGTCTTATCCAAAATCCTCTTAGGCTGAAGACTTAGTTTGTCGATGCTTCTCCATGTTTATCGGCGTCCTCCGGCAGTGATCCCTTAAAAAAGCCCCACTTTCTCATATGTGAGAATGATGATCTTTTGGACGGAAAACGAGTCTTGTGTAGATTGCTTGCCTGTCCTATCGTGGTGATCGGATGAGTGCATTTTGTCCTATGTGAGATAAAGGAGAAAATATTTTCTAATGGTGGGACCGAAGCCGATTTAGGCTGCCTACGTATCCCCATGAGGGAATCAGGTCATGACGTAGTTCATTACAAGTAAAGAGGGTTGTAAGATTTTTCTAAAGATGGGACCGAAGCCGATGTGGCCGCCTACGTATCCCGCCGAGGGAATCAGGTCATAACGTAGTTCAGGTTTACAAGTAAAAAGGAACTTGGGAAAATTTGTGATCTAAGAAACGGAACCCTACGTGGGTTCTATGCGTATCCTGACGAGGGAGCGCAACTTTTACAACATAGAAAAAGTATTACATAGAGAATAACTAATCTTAGATATGGTATCTCTTCCCTGCATCTGCATTGATGGTTTTTGGCCATTCTATTCTGATAAGGTTGCCCTGGACAACTGTGTCCATCTGCTTTTCATCAATCAGTCTCTTAGTAAATGATTCTCAGATCCACTTGGTCAGCGAAAGAAATAGCATTGCCCAAAGAGAAGTCCGATCGTAGTGTGGTAGCCCAAGAGTACAAATGGCAAACGTCCGTGCCAATGCTTGTAACTATCAACCATCTTGATGTTTCATCCAAATCTGGCTTTGACTTATTCCAAAAATGCCTCAATTCTTCCGCTTGTGAGTCTTCCTTATATTCTTCGAAGCCTTGCTTGTTTGGGACCTTGTTTGCTTGTTTCATTATATGTCACATACTGCCGACAAATTAGTTTGCATGATGAAAAAAGAAAAGAGAATTATTGAACAAAACATATTTTATAATAGCAAAAGCAGTGCAGATTTGTCATTTTAAGCTTTCAAAAGGTAGAGGCAAAACACATTGAATGCATATATGTGATTCAGGCCTCAATCTGAATCGCATTGTTTCATTAAAAATTAATGCAGTTAGCTAGTTTCTGGGAGAAACAAGGTCAGGGCACATGTCCAATTTTCCCAAAACATCTCCTTGCTCTGCATCCCAACTGGTTGAGTCTCTAGCGTAATCACCGAGAATCATATTGCTTTTTGCTTCTTTTTCAGCAATAAAAAATCTTTTGAATCCCTTCACGAGGTTGGCTGCATTGTCCTCATTTGATTCCTGAGTGGCGCATGCTTTGACGAATGACTGACTCAGAGGCGGAACATGCTTTGGTAAAGAAGCATCTTCCTTCCTTCGGAGATTGGTTGATAAGAATTTTCCAAGAAAAGATGATGCCATGACCCGCGACTTTGGAGGAAGTACTTCTACTCCGAACGGTGCCTTCACTTGGACTGTAATCATAGGGGTAATAAAGGTCGATGATTCAACCTTTTCCTTTCTCCTGGATCGCACAATAGTCCCTTCCAAATTGTGGTCTTCATCAACAGTAATCATATTTACGTTAGCATCGTCATGATTTGGCAAATGGTTATTATTTACATTAAAGGAAGGTCCTTTCAGTTGGATAACTCTTTCTTTGATCAATGTCTCAATTTTGTTTCTGAGGGCATAGCAATTCTCAGTGTCGTGCCCAGGAATCCCCGAGTGGTACGCACAATACTTAGTCTCATCGTGCCATTTTGGAACAGGATTGGGGACATTTCTGGGATGGGCCGGAGTATTCCTGCTGTTTTTCGATCTTTCATATAATTGGGCTCGAGGTTCGGCTAAAGGTGTATAGGTTTTGGTGGCTTTCTTTCGTATTTTGCGCGGTCCAGGTGCATTTGGTGTATGGACTTGTGGATGAGGCAAGTATGCGGGCTGATATTGTGGGGGATTTGGGTAGGTTGGCGCTCGGGGCAGGCCATATATTGGATGGGTATGGTAGACAAGGTAGGGACCAGGTGGGTATTGATAGTAAGGTTGAGGGCTTTGGGTGTATGGGTAATAATAGGAAGGCTGAGGACTTTGGTTGTTTTGATTGTAGTAGGGAGGCTGGGGTGATGGCATTTGGTAGGTTGACATTTGATTTGACCTATGTTTCTGAACTGTCACCACAGAGGACACTCCATCTCTCTTCCTCTTTACTGCTCCCTCAAATGAGTCCGATTGGATTGTCTCACTTGTTGCTTGCAATGCTACAAAGTTTGTAATTCTTCCTGTTCTGATTCCCTCTTCTATGAAATCTCCCATCCTTATAACTTCAGAGAAACTTCGTCCTATGACGCTTATCATTCTCTCATAGTATGTTGCATCTTTCAAAGATTGTACAAAGAGAGTGGTCATCTCATTTTCTTCTATCGGGGGTTGAACTTTCGCTGCTTCTGCCCTCCACTTCATGGCGTATTCTCTGAAGGTCTCTGTGGACTTCTTTTCCAACTTCATCAGATAAAATCTGTCCAAGACTGTGTCAGTGTTGAATTTAAATCTGTCCACGAAATCTTGTGCCATCGTGCCCCAATTACGCCATTTTTGCGGGTTTTGACTTGTGTACCAGTCGAGTGCTTCTCATGTCAAACTCCTTACGAACAACTTCATTATGATGGCCTGGTCTTTACCTACCCCAATCAGTTTGTCACAGTATGATCTTAAATGAGCGTGAGGATTTCTTTTCCCATCAAACAAACCAAATTTTGGCACCTTATATCCTACAGGCAATTCAATGTCGGGATGCATACACGCATCTTCGTGACTCAAGTCCTTCATGTCCCTTGCTGGTTTGGATATTCTTGAATGCCTCTTTTAGGTCAGAATCTCTCTCGCCACACTTTCATCTGCTCGATTCTTACTACTTTGTCCATCTCTTCACACCGCCAATTTCTGAAGAGTCATGTTTGGTGTTGCGGTAGTAAAAGGTTGGGCTTTCATTACATATATTGGCGGCACATACCGCTTCTTTGTGATCGGCCGATGTGTGCCATCAATATGTGTTGGTCTGCCGGTGATTTTGCGTGGAAGGGTGTTTTGGATGAGTGTGGTAATTTGGGTATGTGGAGTTGTGAATGAGGTCGGATCATTTTGTAGCGGGCTTTGTTGTGGACTTGCTTGCGGGTTAGTGTGTTGTGGATTGGTTTTGCATAGTGGCGAATTATCGGGGAGGTTTTGGGAAAATTGTTGTTCATGAGATGAAAAAGTTTGCGGTGCAGTGCATCATCCCTTGTTCAGGAGTGGAGTATTGGCGCTAATGGACAGCCGGTGAGATTTTGGAGCCGCTCTATCTCGATCTGCATGGCTGCCATTATCCGTTGTAACATTGGGCGATGTATTTTTCTTGGACGGTAGCATTTCTATTTTCAAGCCTCTGGTTCATCTCTGGAAAGAGTGATAAGTTCCAGGCCGATGTTCGGATGCATCTAAATCGATCATTTCTTTGAAGGATTGTGCCTTTGACCTCGTGAAGTAGGGATGATCCGCCATTTTTAGTCAACGCAAATCAACCTTTGGGAAAATAATCTAGACAAAATAAACCTTCTAAAAAATTAAAGAAAACCAAGTTAGTACAAGGCGAGTAATTATTGCTTTAAATAATATGCACATAGTGAAAAAGCGAGAGAAAACAACAAAATGATTGTAAGGCAATTAAATGCGCATCCTAATATGCATGGGGCCTCCCTTATGCGAGGTGGGCCTAAACGCCCGGATATGCGGGATTACGACAGATTTGATCCAAGTCGCTAAACCGCAATGCTTTGTCGGAAATGAGACAAAATGAATGTACATTTTCCAATTTCAGATGTCATGATTAGTCTTGGATTAGTCTATCCTTATCACGCTACACATAATATGATGATTGGTCGTTGGGTTGTGAGACCCGTAGACATCTTTGGCGGATTTCTTAATTGTGGAGTCGATACCAAGGATCGACTCACCTAAGGTGTATGCATGCATGACTTAAAATAAAGGGTGGTATAGCTCTATCCTAAATTTTCTAAGATTTGGCTGACTAGACACAAGGTTCCCGAGCGGACTACTCTAGTGAGAAGGCTACGCGCCACCGGATGGTCCACCACTCCACAAGATACGCCAACTCTTCTAAAATTTGGTAGATTGAAAGAAATTTACGGGTGCGCAAAACACACCTCGCGTGTAGTGTGTGATAGTGTCAATTTTCCAGAGTGGAAGAAATATGAGCGAAATGCCAATTTAAGATAAGCAGTAAAAATATAGAAATTAAAGCAGTTATGCATGCAAAAAAATTTCACAAAGAAAACAAATCAAAGCATTACATCAAACAAAGAGTGAAAGTAAAGCACAATTATAATTAACCTGAATTTGCTATGGTTAGGAACCTGAAAAGTCCCCAATGAGTCGCCATGTCATAGTCGCTTCTATTTTGACCTGCTCGGGTCAAAGCGGAGCACAGACGTATGGGTGATTCCTGGGTAAATGATTGAGGAGTCGCCACCTAATTATCTTTTACGGTGAATTAGGACACCTAAATATTAAACTAAATGCTGCAATGTAACTCCGATTTTAAAGGTCTGCGAAACTAATGAGATTCTAGATAAGGGTTCTTTATTATCCTAAAGGGAAGGGGTTAGGCATCCTTTAAGATCCGCTAACTTGCGGTTATCCGGTCAAACTCAGGTTAATTATTGCTAGAAAAAATGCATGTTTTACAAGTATAATAGATTAAAAGATGTTTGCAAATAATTGGTAAATGATGCATTTTATACAAGTACGTATTCAGATGACATAAAAAAAAGAAAGATACATGTAAAGTTTTGAAAAATATGCATTTGTGACAATAAATTATCTATACTATCAAAGAAGTAAAATTTTGGGAATCATTGAATTGTAAATTGACAAAAGATAAACTTATTCGGAATGATTAATAAAGCGAATAAAAGATGACAAAAGTTGTTTTTGAAAATCTTGAATACGCGTGACGAGCCTAAAATAAATAACTAGCGAAGGGTTTCTAAGTTTGAATTCAACCGAGCCTACAAATAAATAAGCTAGCGACGGGTTTCAAATCTTAAACTACCCTATGAATTAATCCTAAGTTTGCCTATTCTAAGCATTTCAATAGTTACATAAGTGCGATAAATAATATTACAATACAAAGCGGGATAAAAGCTGAATTAAAGAAAGAAATAAAATAAATAAACTCCGAGGAATAATTCGCCGTTATTTACTTTAATCCCTGCAAGCTGTCAAGAACAAACGGTTAGAAACAGTTAAATACAAATAACTCCATATCCGCATTCAAAACAGTGAATGTTTTGATCACGGAGGGCTCAAACTTAAATTTTGAAAAGAACATTCCAATCACGTCGTGGCTGCAAACATATGACTAATGTGGTTATTTTGATTGCCTCGCCTACTAAACGTGTTGGTCTCTCGGGTGAAATAGAAAAGATCACTATAATCACGTCGTGGCTGCGAATATATAACTTGTTGGTTATTTTAGTCACCTCGCCTACTAAACATGTTGATCTTGGAAAAAGGTTTAAGCCTCATCATTGCCCAGAAGTTATATTTCCGTCTTTGCAACTGTGGAGGCCTCAAAATCGACGGATATTTTTCATCGGCCAGTGTAGTATCGTGTTTAAATCAGTAAAATTAAAATTGAAACAGTAAACAGCGGGCAGCAAGCAGGAAAACAGAGGCAGAAAATAATTTCCGGAAAAGACGTGGTGTTTAGTTTAAAACAGGAAAAACAAGAAATGTATATTTGGATGTCAAACAGTGGACTGAACAGAAAGCAATGTTTGAAAGGTGCGGTGTTCAGTTTAAGCAAGAAATGATAAAAACAAGAAACAAGAATCAAACGGAGCAAGTGAAACGTAAAAACAACGCCCGACAGACGCGGTATTTATTCAAAACAGTAAAACAATGATATCCGTCGCAAAAAATTTAAAACAGTAAACTTAATAAAAACAATAATATATCCGTTGCACGGATGTCTAAAACGGTTAAACAAAAAAAAAAAAAAAAAAGAAGCGAAACGAAAGAAAAACGCGGCCTCGAATTCAATTTCGTCGGCCTTAATGCGATATTAATAAAACAGTAAAACAATGCCAAAGAAACGAGCAGTGAGCAGTTTAAAATATCCGACCCGAGTTCTGAAATTCTGGAAATATTCAAATCGGGTCGCCCCGACCAGTCGATGATTCAAACCCAAATCGATTTCAAAGACCAATTTCAGATAACCAAGAACAAGAATATGAAATGCAAGAATTAGAAAATGTTCAAATCGGTCGACCCAGGCCGGTCGATGATCTGACCCGGATCAGTGATCCAAACTCGAATCAGATTTCAACACCAAATTCAGATAACCAATAACAAGAATATGAAATGCAAGAATTCTGAAAAATGTTACCCAAATCGGGTCGATCCGACCCGGATCAGTGATCCAAACTCGAATCAGATTTCAACACCAAATTCAGATAACCAATAACAAGAATATGAAATGCAAGAATTCTGAAAATGTTACCCAAACCGGGTCGACCCGACCCGGGTCAGTGACTCGACCCGGATCAGTGATCCAAACTCGAATCAGATTTCAACACCAAATTCAGATAGCCAATAACAACCACAACAATAATGTAAGAAATTTAGAAATTCAAACCGGGTCGACCCGACCCAAATTGGAGATTCAACCCGACATCAAATAATTCCACCAAATTCAGATAACCAATAACAAGAAAATGAAATGCAGGAATTCTGAAAATAATACCCAAACCGGGTCGACCAAGGTCGGGTCGACCCGACCCGAAAACAGTGAAGAACAACAAGAAAATGCAAAAAAGATTTTCGGATTCGGTTTTTTCCAGAAACCGAATAGAGCCATTTTAAAACCCAAGTTCAAAAACGAAACTCACCTCATTTCTTTCGAATCTTGGGCCTATTTCGGACTTGTATCTTGAACAATCAAAGACAACGAATGATGTAAAATCTAGAACACAACAAATATTTTATGTATATATGGAATAGTCTTCCGAAAAATCTTCCAAAAATCTGTTTTAATCCTCCGAAAAATCCCCCCTAAAATGAAAAACAACATGGGGTATTTATAGGTACTCACCCCCAACGCTCCAACCCCTCATACCCCCCTTTAAAACGAATTCAAATTTCAAAATAAATGGGGAACAAAATCTGATTTTTGGGGCGTGTTCTTGGGGCATGCGTTCGGCGGTGTCAGGGTAGGGTGGTGGCAGTGGCGAAGTGACGGGGGTAGGGGTGCGGCGATGTGGGGGTAGGGGCATAGGGGTGCCGCGATTTGAGGGGTTGGGGGGCGTAGGGTTTTGACGATTTTCTCATTTTTTGGGGGTTTTTGATTTGGTTTGGGGGATTAAAAATGGGGGGATGGGTTATGGGCCGCGGGTTTGGGCTGGGGCGACGTCGAATTGGATCTGGGCCGACGGGTATTGGGTTATTAAAAGGGGGGAGAGGTCGAATGGGCTGGGGGTTGTGGGCCGACGGGTTTGGGGATTGGGGAATTTATTTTGGGATTGGGCTTGTGGGAATTTAATTTGGGGATTGGGCTTGGACGAAAAATGGGTTTTAGTTTAGGTTGGGTAGAAATTGTATTGGGTTGAAAAAAAAATGAAAAATGGGGAGTTGGTTAAAATAAAAAGGAGTTTAACATTAAAAAATATTTTTTGTAAAAGATGTGAATTATTTAAAATAACATACCGATGTGATAATAATAAAAATATAATATTTGCGAAATGTTTAATGCTTAATAAAGGGGAAATGCGGTGCAATTTTGCGAGAATAAAATAACATAGAATTTTCGGATAACTTATGATTATTATAAAATGCAAATGATATAAAATATGCGAATAATAATAATAATACGAAGATACACACATATATGCCTATATTTTAAAATTATTTTAAAAGTGTAAAAATATTAAAAATTACAAATAAAGTCATAAAAGATGAGACAAAATTGGGTGTCAACAGTCATTTAGCACGGGGGGGCGCATTCTTGACCCTTTTAGGAGTACATTAACTCATAAGACAGTTGAAGCATTAATTTGCACACAGAATTGGCTTCGCTCAACTCTTATAGGAGAACAAATTGTGCAACCAACAGAAGAAGAAACTGAGTTTTATGAAGATGTTGAATTGGGTAACAGTACTGTTTTTTATATATTATTTTTAATAGAATCATTATACTTTAATATTTTGTTTATTATATTGACGCTTCGGTAAATTGTATGTAGACTTTGAGAAACTTTCAATCGTACCGCAATCACAGCCAATAGAACAAACACACGCAGTTGAGGACTTGACAATGGATTGATATCGGCGTCATAATGGTAAAGTTCTCAAATCTACAATCTTTCAAATTAGTTTTTGCTGTTAGTATCTATCTATATTTGACTCATAAGCAGTCTTAGTTGCTATTCTTTGGAGCAATCAAACCGCCAAATTCCTATGATGTTGTTGTTGGTTGTTCTTTGGAATTTCGCTGATGCTTGTTCTTTGTTGGTACATTCTTTGGAATTCTACTTCTGCTTCTTTGCCGCTACTCTTGCTCGCTTCTTGCTTCTTGTTGTTGGTCGCTGCCGCCTCCTGCTTCTTTGCTTCCTCCTCTTTGCTTCTTCTTTCTTTAACTTTCTTCTTCTTTGCACCTTCATCTTCTTTGTTGTTGTTTAAAAAACCAATCTATGTATGTTCCTGTTAAAATTGACTGTTGTTGTTGCTACTAATATGATGTTGCATTTGCTGAATTGTTGTTGATGATTAAAAAACGTAAATCATTTGGACTTTATATTTGAATTGAAAAAACCCGATATAAACCGATAGATCGGTTTTTTTTAAAAAAAAAAAAGTTGTATTCATTTTTTTTAAAAAAAAACCGATTATTATTCGGTTCATATTTTTCGGATACAAAACCGAACCGAACCGATATACGCCCACCCCTACACACCATATTTCCATGCCTCAAACACCTTACTTCGTGGATCAATATCTCTTTCATTTCACAACGAAATTTGACGATTCTTGGCCCTACGGTCGTCTACTCAATTAGTAGATTATGCATGTGTGAAGAGACAAAGCCTCCAACATGCGAAACACTAGTGTTTAATTCATTAAATATAGGTGGACGCACCTCCCCGCCAAAGGAAAATTTCCAACAATAACAACAACAACAACATATTCCATAAGTGGGTCTGATGAGGGTAAGATATACGCAGACTTTACATCTACCTTTGCGGGATAGAGAGGTTGTTCCGATAGACCCTCGGCTCAAAAGGAACGCAAGTCATTGCAGGATTGCGGGAAAAATAGGAAAATAAAAAAGTAAGATACAAAATAAATGGCGCAACATGGTAATACACACATAGAGATAATGATCTACGCAATACCAAATAATACAACTAAGAAAAGGAGAAGAGGAGATGGAAAGGCTAGCCCTCCACCCTCTCACGCACAACGCGACAAAAATAAAAAATCTACTAACCTTCTATTCTAATCCTCGATCTCCGGATCTTCCTATCTAAGATCATGTCCTCAATAAGCTAGAACTGAGCCATAACCCTTCGGGCAATACGGTGTAATACGCGAAGCAGCTGAGCCATAGCTCTTTGATCGCTATATTCTTGCGATAGCGAAGGCGTGGTTATCCTATCTAATCACCTCCCCCTAGTTATTTTTCTGCCTACTCTACCTTTCATAACTCCTGCGACCGTCAATCTCTCACCTCCTAACTGGCACATCCTCACACCTCCTCTTCATATGCCCGGACCATCTCAATTTCGCTTCCCTCGTCTTATCCTTCACGAATGCAACTCCAACTTTATCCCTTATATCTTCATTCCTAATCTCTCACACCTCCCTAATACAACAAAGGAGTACAAAAATAGTAGAGAGCTCAGAATGATCTAATTTGTCACCATTAAATACGGTCAAATTTTGCTAATTCAATATAATTTATGAATAACATAATAAAATGTTAGAATGAACAATGTATCAAGTTTGTGCCACAGCTGATGTAAGTATTGAACAAGATAGAATTTCCCAGTTTGATAAGATATGTGAACATTGTAACACAACATCGTATAATAAAAATTTGTAATCAGAGTTATGCCTAGCTTGACCTAACTTGTTAATCATGTAAGATTTGCCCATCCGACAAGATTTATGAATAATATTGATAGGTAAAATAAAAATTATACTAAAGTTACACTCCCTCCCACATAACATGTGAAAGCATAAAATTTCATTTTTCTAACGTCTAGATTATTTCCGTATACAAAATTTAGAGTCGGTTTTGATTGACTTATTTTAGGTGCTTGTAAGCCAAAATAGTTTTTAAGCACTTTTGTAATGATTGAGTAAGATTAAAAACAAATATTTTAAGCATTTATTTTTAAACTAAAATAACAAAAATAAGCCAAAAATCATAAGTTAGAATTCCTAACTTGTGACTTTTGGATTATAGGCCCATTCAAACAGGCTCTTAAACAACAAAAATTACATGGTTTGTACTTCAAAAGAGTTGGTCTTTAATTTTTGTTCTTACTTCTCATTTAATAAAAATTTGTGGGCTAATATATCCTTATTCGTTGGTCTACAAAATCATAGATATTGGGTTCGATCCCTAGCAAAGTTAAAAAAAATCGCAAGACGAGATTTTGATCGAAACTATGCTTCTTCGCGAAAAAGGTACATAGAAACTTTGACTTGTCCGGCATAGTTATGTAGTACTGATTCGCAAAGTAAGTTTTTATAGAAACTATGTTGGACAAGGCATAATTTCTATATACTTTTTTCGTGAATAGGCATAGTTTCTATCAAAATCTTGTCTTGCAAAATGTCATAGATACGAATTTCTTTTTTATTTTTTCAACGTCAGGGGTATTTTCAACCATTTTTATTATTACTTAAAATGTCGAAGGGCAAAAATTAAAGATCATTTTGAGGGGCAAAAATTAAGGCCACCCCAAAATAGGGACATTTGTGTGAATTGTTCCTTAAACAACCACCTCAAAAAAGGAAAATAACTCATATTTATTGCCGAAGCATCTAATTTGTAGTTGATGTAACCCAATGTATCATCGGTGTATAAATAATGTGTATGTTCTATATAGCTATACAACCCACACATCTAATTTGCAGCGGATGTAGTCCACTATATATATGTGTATGTGTGTGTAAAAACATTACATATACTCTGTATATATCTAAATGCTTTGTATAATCATGTCTAAACACACACGAAACCAACCCAAATTACAACGTATAAATAATGTATTTGTTACATTACATATTTTATCTGTTATGACTATGTATAAATAGGTCATTATGCACTCTTATACAAGAGCACAAATAATAAAATAACTTAAATTTCTATAAGTAATTGTCAATGGGGGTCTAGATTAAGACCATATGTTCATCCAAATTATAAAAGGACAGGATCATTTTTCCCACTTTAGTCTCTGCTCAATAAATCTCCATTATATCTAAATAAAATTCCTCGAACCTAAACAAAACCATATGCATTGTAGGCTAAATAAAAAACTTTATCAACTCTATTCGATTCATAAAAGTCCTCAAAAGGAGTATCTATATCAGTAAAATGCTTCTGATGTTCACCTAAGGAATTATATAAAATGGAAAATAATAGAGGTGTGACTTGCCAGAATGAGGCTGAAGCGGGCACGAAATTGTACTATGAACTTTTATCGGAATTGAGTAAAATTTGTATTTGGATGAAAACATGTCTTTAATATAGAACCTCATTGACAATTACTGGAGAGTCATGTGGTGGTAATCCAAATCTAACGAAAGAGGCACGTGGAAGAGAGGAAATAAGAGTGATTTTAAAAAGAAGCTGGTTAAAGTGTTAAACTAAAGCTAAACTGGATAATAAAATAATAATTGGGTTTAAAACTGGTTAACTAGATGCCCAAGGGTAGGTAACGGCAAAACTTCTAAAATCTGTTTATTTTGATTTTTTTTTTTAAAAGTGCTTTTCAAGAAAGTATTTTTACTGATAAATATTTTGTGTTTGGCCTGTTAATTTAAAAAAATGTTTTTGAGAAGCAATTAGTGTTTGACCAATAGTTTAAAAATATTTTTAAGTGTATTTTTCTCAAAAGTGCTTTTCAAAATAGTTCTTCCGAGAAAAAATAGTTTTTTTAGCTTCTAAACAACTGTTTTTGCTACTCCTCAGAAGCACTTATTTAATCCCAGAAGCTTGGTCAAACACCTTATTTTTTTCAAATAAGCACTTTTTGAAGGAAAAAAATAAGCTTGGTCAAATAATCCTACTTGTGCAAATCACCCTATTCATAAGAATAATCTAGGGAAAACAACATAAATGCCCCTAAAACAAAAATATTTACGTGTGTGCCCCTGTTACTTTAGATACTCCTTAAACTATTTATGTGTTATATCCCAAAACCTTTATCATGCTTAAGCCCCAAACAAATCGTGAACCTCCACTGCAACGTGAACCCCCAACCCTTCACGGAGTTCGAGTATCTTCAACCCACAATTGAATTACGAACAATGCAAATTACAATTGAATAATTGAATTCGAGCATCTTCAACAAAAATTCTAGCTAAAAAACAAAGCAAACTTCAATAAAATTCAAAAAGTATGATTCAAAATTGACTTTGCATTTTCGGTTCCGAATTTTATTTTGCGATTTCAAATTTGCTTTTTCGCCCAATTCTCAAACTCAAAATATGTATACTCTTCAACTTGATTTTCAGATCTGCAAATTGACACATTTTCATTTGATGATATTACAATTTTAGTGGAACATAATGGTAGCTGGGATTCGAATAAGAAATTCGTTGATTATGATGTTGATGCAATTCTCATAAACACTAACTGCAATTTCAATAAGCTTGATGCACAAATTGCAACTCAATTACAGCATGATCCTGCTATAACAAAGCTAGAAATTAAACACACACTTGGAGATGGATTCCCACCAATGAAGATCTTCAATGATATGAGAGTAAACGTGTATTTTGACTTGAAGAAGAAGAAGAACACTACCATAACTTTGTAACCACTGTCAAACTCGTACAAAAACATTGTTGTCGATGCAACCACGCCACAAATTGATGTTCCTAAAACTTCATAAAAAACTGATCAATTCAGAAAAACTAGATGACGATGGTGACATAGATATGATTGACAATGTCATTCATCAACCGCAACACATGGATCGCAACATCATCATTAATGATCTACTCGAACAAGCAATTGAAGTTGACCAAAATTATATTGACAAAAAACATACTAATTGATGTTGTGCGACAATACTCAGTATAAGAGAAATTCGAATGTCGAACTAAAAAATCATGTCACATAAGGTTCGTGTCTGTTTTTGTCAATTTTCTATGATACATACTGTACACACATGATACCATCATGGTATATCCATTTACTGAAATAGTATCATGATGGACTGTGTTGCAGTCATTTCTTCAATTGTGGATTTCCTCAATCCACACATAATACCATCATGTTATATTCATATATTGATATGGTATTATTTAGAACTGAGTGAAATCCATCAAAGTGAGACTCCCCATCAGTCCTTCATGATAGCATCATGGTATATCCATATACTGAGATGTTATCATGAATGAATATGTTGATGTCCTTCAATGAGAGACTCCCCCTCAGTCCACACATGATACAATCATGTTAAATTCATATAATGAGATGGTATCATGAAAGACTGAGTTGCAGTCCTTCAATGAGAGACTCACCTCAGTCCACACATGATACCATCATGGTATATCTATATACTAAGATGGTATCATGATGGACTGGGTTATAATTTTTCCTTCAATGATAGACTCTTCAGTCCACACATGATACCATCATGGTATATCCACATACTGATATGGTATCATAAAGGAATAAGTTAAGTCCATAAATGTGAGACTCCGCTCAGTCCTTCATGATATCATTATGGTATATCTATGTACTGAGATTGTATCATAAAGGATTGCATATGATCACCATCAGTCCACACATGATACCATCATGGTATATATATATATATATATATATATATATATTGAGATGGTATCATGAAGGATTGGGTCGAAGTCCTTCAATGAGAGACTCGCCTCAGTCCAAATATGATACTATAATGATATATCAATATACTTATATGATATAATGAAGGAATATGTGAAGTCTATCAATATGAGACTACCCTTAGCCATTCATGACACCATTATGGTTATCCAAACACTAAGATGGTATCATAAAGGATTGGGTGTGGTCTCCCTCAGTCCATACATGATACCATCATAGTATATGAATATACTGAGATGGTATCATGAAAGAATGTGTGTAGTCCTACTCGGTACTCCCTTCCCGTTGTAAGTCTCCTTATGTTAGTCTTTTTTAATCAAATAGCTATCTCCGATACAAATAATTTTTTTTTATCCTGGACTCTGTCCAGTCACTAGTCCCTATTTACTATTCATCATCTCTATCATTCGTCTTTGGTTACTGTTATGTTCCTGACTACGCTATGCCTGACTACTTCTCCTTCTGAACAGTTCATCTATTCTTTTAGACTTTACCCCTATCATGACAGTCGTCTTTAGCTACACCCAATTTTCAGGCCAAAACAGTCCTTCATCGGACATCAACATGCCAATAATCAACCACCGTTGACATAGGAATTTACAAGCTAATCCATTGAGGTCACGACGGAGTCCAAAGATAACCATATACTAAGTTCAGAAGATAACCATATCCAAGCATATTGCAGTTAAGATTACAACAGTAATTTCTAGATTCATGACATGATTTAAAACAGTAATTAAAGATTCATGATGAAAATAACAACTTCATATTAACATATTGGTTCTTGCATTTCTGCAAGATTTCATAAAAACATAATATACATGGTGGAGATAACTACTGAAATTAAAAACTTACATAATTTGAAGTACGGGGAGGTTTCCCTTTCGGGAGTCCCGGAAACTACTGCACACTAGTAAAGGTTGCTCCAAAATAAACTATCTTACATAAAGGAAATTTATACAATGAGGGGGGAGAGAAAGGGTTTCTTTCATTTGAGAGTGGAGTTTGATCTTGCTTGTGTGTCAGTTATTGAAATACAACCCCCCTCTATATTGGTATCAGAGCGTATAAAGATTTTTGGACAAAGAATTACTCTAAATCCAGAATATAAATACGTTTTAGACTTATATGACAGACTATAACGTATAATCATACTTAGAAGTTAAAAAAGAGTTTAAAACCCCTTTATCCAGAATATATACATCTAAGTAAGACAAAAGATAATCCGTCAAGACTTTCAGAACTTATAAATATAATATCCGCCTTAGAATATAAGTTAGTAAAATATTTAAATAGAAAACTAGCACAAGATTCTAAACGTTTTAAGCCATATTAATGCAACATTTAGACTTCGTAGACAGACTTAGATTCTACTCTTGGAATATTAAGAGAGAATAAATAAGAAAAAATAAACACGTAGTAGCTAGAAGAGAATTAATAGGTTTACAAACAGAACTAAAAAATAGAACTCTAAGTCAAGAAGGATTGTTAGAATACTTTAGAACTAACGTAAAACCTCATTTAATAGAACTAGAATATAATCGTTTTTCCGCTAGTATAGAAGAAAGCATTTACTTTGCAACTATAGATAAACATACTTTCTTAGATATACATTGGCATATACAAGGAATACAGAGCGACGTAAACTACGCAGAACAGTGGATTGAATATCAGTACAAACTAAAACACAAAGTACTAGAATATTTCCCGTTAGGCTAAAATAGCTCATCTAAAGCACCTAGATTACTTAGACTTAAGAATAATACCAGAAAAGAAATTTAGGATATTACCAGACCAAAGTATTATTAAGTGTAACTTTAGCACAAGAGATCATACGCTCCATAGTGAAGAAAAACAGTTAAATACTATAGTAGACATAATAATAAACTTAAGCGAAAAAGTAAAAGAAAGTAATAATAGTTATACAAGTAACCTGCAAAAATTAGAAGACATACTTAAGAAGCAAGAAATAATTTTTAAAAGATCAGAACAAAATATAGAATATATAAATAATTTAGTAAATACGTGTGATTTCAAAAAGCTTTCTACAAAACAAGATTTAGAAAAAATCCTAAAAGACAATCTAATAGATATTGAGTTGAAGGTCAGCCAAGAAAATAGACAAATTAAAAAAGAACTTATAGAAAGATTATTAAAACTAGAAGAATCAGTTAAAGAACTAAAAGTAGCAATTCTTTCATGAGCCGAATAGTAAGTGCTCAAGAACAAATTACAAAGTTAATAGAAAAATCTATTCCTTTACCAGCATATTACAAAGAATATACACCTAGTCAAAAGGCAGACCAAGTAATAATACAACAAAATATAGTGGTAGCAACTTTAATACTAGATCTACATAGAAAAATAGATACGATAGCAACTAGAGTGGAAAAATTAAGTGAACATATTCTTCAATTAGCACAAGAAAGAGATCACATAGCTCGAGAAAAAGATAAAGAAAAACAGGCTAATCAGCAAATAGATAATTTAATAGATCAGTTAAATAAAATAGAATTAACTCCGTAAAAGAAAAAAGCTAAAATAATAAGAAAACCCCAGAAATGGACCTTTTTGCAATTAGACAGGGAAGAGAAGACGAAGGGCAAAGAATAAGCTGCTCAGAAAATAGAATAGGAAATAATTTTATTTCTAGAATTCTAAACAGGAAGACACCTGAAGAAGAAAACAGACAACTTAGTGAAGTTATAAACGTAGATAAAGACATAAGTATTTTCCAACAAAATTAATTGAATTTGTTAAACCCGAAGACTCTATACAATGCTGGACGTTTCTCGTCTACAGCTCAACTATACAGACATTATAGAGAATAACAGTTATCAGTATTAGGTAATGCAGCATGAAATATTAGTTTAATAAATGAAGAATCTTTTAAGCATATAAAAAAGACTACCAGAACTCTCATGCACATGGGATTAATAGTTATAGGAATTAAAGGTTTAACTAGAAAAAACTTAGGATGCAAAGTTTTATTAATGATATACGATGATAGATGGACAGACATAAAGAAAGCAATTATAGGCATGACAGAAATAGATATGACCGATAATGGAGGAATCTTTTATCTGAGTCCAGACTTTTTAATGAACTTAGCAGAATTCGGCAGACATATTAAAATAGGAATACAAACCAAAGGCTATGAAGAAATGAGTAGCGGTAATAATTTATTACTATGCTTAGAATTTCTAGGAAAAATGACTAATGATAGCAACACCAAGTTTAAAATAAGAATAAATGATGTAGTAGAATTAATGAATAATAAAGGAATAAACTTAATAAAACCTACTAAAATCCAACCGGAAGAATATGCCGGATTAGAATGGAAGTTAGACAACTTTGATAAAAAGAATAAGGTATTACAACCTACTTCACACTTAGAATATACAAATCCCAAAGGACAAACTTCTATAAGATTTACAGACTATAATTACACTCCACAAAAGATTTGTGAAGAAGAAAGTACAATAGAAGAAACAGAAATAAATACACTTATGAACATAGAAATAATCCAAGAAGGATATGAAGTAGACATCGCCATAGAAAAGGCCAGAAACCTGAAAAAAGAAAAACCCTGGATGTTATTCAGGTGCAAGGGTTGTAAAAAAGACAATATGGAATTAGAAGAGACAATAGAACATTTTAAAACATGTGAGATAAGAACAGATAATGCGGGATATAAAGAAGAAAAACTCTCCAAAGAAAAAACAGCTATGTTTGAAGAAATTTGGAAAGATTTCGCATTAAATAATGAAGACGAATTTGAAACGAACTCTGAAATTAGTCAGAAAGAACTAATGGAAGCTAGCACATCTAGCTCCAGTCCTTTCTAGAGAACTACATGAGAACGTATTACAGTAGACACTAGTACAAGAAATATACCTAGAAGAAGAGTTTTTAGAACTGCAGGAGAACTTGTAGAGAATGTTAAACCATCGGGAAGAAGAATGCCGTTGGAAGAACCTATAACTTTCCAAGAATGAGGGAATAGAGGAAAGATTTTGAATATAGCTGCCCACGATCCACAAAGATGGAATTCCGTAATAGATTTATGGAAAGGAATAGTGGTAGCAGACTATATACAAAACTATGTAGAAACAAACCCTGAAACAATGTATAAATACTTAGAAACTTTCTTAGGAGAATCTACGAAAGCTTTATGGGAAGCCTATAAAACAGATTTCCCAGAAGAATTCCATCAATTGGTATCTATGGGATAAAACCCATACAACTTCACAAATAAGATACATACATTAATCACAGGTGAAGATCCAAATAGTGGATTAGTAGTATTACAAAGAAATGTACTGATAAAATTAGAACAATTAAGTATAGGAAATTGGGTATATATAAAGAAAATTTTAAATGACTTCTTTTATTATTGTACGATCAACGAAAATTCGTTTGATCAAGACTTAGGAAAAAAGCTCTTCAACAAATTACCAGGAGCTTTAGGTAGAGAAATTGAAGAACGCTGGAACAAGCGTGATGGGATATTACAAAACCCAAACGCTAGATGGTCCATAGGACATAGAATACAGCATGTGATGGAAATATTACAAGAAAAATATACGCATTTGCAGATACAGAAATAACTAAAACAAAACGAGTTGAACTTCTGTAAAAGTGTAATATATACCACACAGAGTTATGATAAAGACCCCCCGAAAAGAAGAAGCTATAAAAGAAAAAATAAGAAATATGGTTATCAGAACTATGATAAGTATAAGAAGAAAAAAAATACTATCTTAGAAAATCATCAGCCAGAAAACCATATTTAGATGAGAACAAACATATAAGAAAATATAGAAATGATAGAACATAAAAAAACAGATTAGAATGTTTTACTTGCGGTAGCATAGAACATCTAGCTAATACATGTCCAAAGAGAATAAATAATAATACTAGAAATTCTCAATTAATAGAAGATTTCCAGGAGACATTAATAAATGTAGATGAATACATGTCAGATACAGAAAGTATATACTCCATAGTAAGTATAGACACAGGATATAATAACAAATTAGACTCTTCAGATTCTGAAGCATATGAATTTATTAATGAAATAGGGATAGAACAATTAGATATAAATGAAGATTTAAATAATCTAGTGAACACAGTAATAGAATGCGACCACTTATTCGAAAGGAATAAAGGTCTAGATAGCACTGCATGCTGCATTTGCAAATGGTTCCCTAGCAGGAGTAAAAGAGCCAAGTGCAAAAAATGCTACATGGAAGGTTGTATAAACTGCCGCCAGAAAGAATTAGGAATTATAATATGTTTTAAAGAACCATTAAAACCAATTCAAGAAGATGCAACCATAGCTATAAGACTAATAACATTAGAAACCAGAATAAATGTTTTAGAAATGAGATTAGCCCAGCTAAAAAAAGGAAAACGGAAGGATAAAGAAGACGATCACACTTCCGAAGAAGATCAAATAGAAAGAGAACTAATTACAGAAGTAGCTTCAGAACTAATGAATTCAGAAGAAAAAACTCTAATATGTAATGAAGATAAGAAATTTAGTTCACTAAGATTACTAACAAAAATTAAAATTAAAGATTATGAGATTACTACGCTAGCACTAGTAGATACAGGTTGTACTATAAGTATTTTAAATAAGAAAATAGTTCCTAGCCATCTAGTAAAAACACTAGATAAGCCATCTTCCGCAATGCAGATGGACGGAACCCATAACTTCTACAAACATTACCTGCAAGAAGCCACAGTTAGTTTCATGAGTACCTGTGCAAAATTCTATAACCCTAGTTATAGCATGAATATGATATTAGTAAGAGAACTAAATATAAATACAGATTTTATAATAGGTCTAGATTTCATGTTAGATAATAATGGAAGTTGTACCATCACTAGAGATGGGATAATATTCCAGAAAAACAGCACTTATACTCCAGTTCAAACCCAAAAGACTGAGACAAAAATAATACAAATTTCTCCTATAAATTTAAAAAATAAAGAAGATAGTTGTTGTAAAGATTGTAGTAATGGAGAAAAATATTGTTGTCAGACTAACAACAAAACTTAGTATTAGAAGAAATCTTAGAAGAAGAAGATGAGATATTAGACAAAAATTACACGCTAATAGATTTAGAAACAGAATTCTATAATTTTAAAAATGGGATAGAAAAGATAGGGATAATAAAAGACAAGACCGATCTAGACAACATAGTAAATTTTTTAGATGAGTTAGAAATCATAGGAGAGAAACCTCTTAAACACCGGAATAATAATAAAATACTATGTGAGTTAGAAATTATAAATACTGAGTATATTATAATAACGGCTTCAATAGAAGCGACGAACAAAGACATAGAAGATTTCAAGCTACAGATTAAAGAATTAATGGGCTTAGAAATCATAAGACGATCAACGTCAAAACACAGGTCAACAACTTTCATAGTAAGAAATCATTCGGAGATAGTTAGAGGAAAAGCCCGAATGGTAATAAACTATAAGAGACTAAACGACAACACCAGAAGTAATGGTTATAAGCTGCCAGACAAGTCAGAATTAATTAATAGAATACAAGGAAAGACTATTTTTAGTAAGTTCGATTGTAAATCGGGTTATTGGCAGGTAAAGATGTATCCCGCCAGTATCGAATGGACTGCATTCACTTGTCCAGAAGGGCATTTTGAACGGTTAGTTATGACATTTGGCCTGAAGACTGCTCCACCTACTTTCCAAAAGAAAATGGATGAATTTTTTGGAGATTACAAAAGATTCATAATAGTATATGTAGACGACATCCTACTATTTAGCAGTAATATGGCAGAACACTTAGGACATCTACAAACAGTTTTCAGACTCTTTGTAAGCAATGGGACAATAATTAGTAAAAAGAAAATGGAGTTGTGTAAAAAATACATAAACTTCTTAGGAGTAACTATAGGAGAAGGTAAAATTAAATTACAACCTCATATAGCTAAGAAAACATTAGATATGCCAGACAAATTAGACAACACTAAAGATTTGCAAAATTTTTTAGGAATTCTAAACTACGCTAGAACATTCATTAAAGACCTAGGAAAGACAGCGGGACCATTATATTCAAAGACAGGTTTCACAGGACAAAAACATTTTAATACAGAGGATATTAAGATAGTAAAACTACTAAAACAACAGATCCAAAACATCCCAGATTTAAGTATGCCTTTAGAAACAGACTACTTGATTATTGAGACAGATGGTAGTTTTGAAGGCTGGGGTGCCGTATTAAAAGCTAAGACAAATAAATATTGTAGCAAAACTTCAGAAAGAATTTGCGCTTACCAAAGCGGAAAATATAAAGAAAAGGGTAATATGAGTAGTATAGACGTAGAGATTTTAGCAGTAATTTATGGCCTAAACGCTTTTAGACTATATATTTTAAATAAATCTGAAATATTAATCAGGACAGACTGTGAGGCAATAGTTAAATTTAATCAGAAGATTAACGATAAGAATAGCAGTAGGCGTAGATGGTTAAATTTTTTAGATACAATATCCATACATAACCTAGTATTTGAGCATATTAAAGGAAAAGATAACAATCTAGCAGACCAGCTGAGTAGATTAAAAATAACTTCTAACTAACGAAGTTTGTTTTGATGAAATCACAGCATAAGCTCTTCCAAGCAGACTCAAAAAGACAAGGGGAAAGGCCCAGCCAAACCCCAAGATGACTATAGACAAAAAGTATTGGGTAACCTGAATTTCAGGCCCATGACTGCTTTAGAGATTCCAACATTAGAGAGACTTTATTTTGGTAAGAATAATTTAGTATCTTTTCCACAGTCTAACTTAATGTTTAAAGTTTTGCCAGATTATGTTCTAGACAGACATCAGAGATGCCTGATAGACAACTTGTGGATAGCCCACAACCGTAAAGACGCTAGTCACTTTGTGGCTACATTAAATATTACTTGTTTTTATTTCAATGAAAAGAACCTGGACAAAAAATTCAAATTTTACGTTGTTGTCCATGGGAAAACAAATGGTATTTTTCAGACTTGGCTTGAAGTAGTAGATTCTATAAAAGATTTTAAAACTCCTTTATTCAAGGGCTTCAATGTTTTTACCGAAGCTCTAGACTACGCTCGAGGAACCCTTGGGCCCAACTACTACCTATCACCAGCACTGAGATATAACCAAACCCAGACTCCTCAATACAAGATACAAAAAGACACAGATAAAGTAATTTTTTGCGATCATTGTAGTACAATGACCGAAGCTTTCAAAAGACTTAACCAGACAAAAGAAGAACTCCAAATACAAAATATACATCTCTTAGAACAAGTCTCTAAACTAGAACTCCAACTCAGACAGACTCAGAGTTCTCCATCTCCTTCAAAAATGGATAAGATAGGTGAGCGTTCCCTTATGAATGCTAAGAAACCTATTGTACCAGGTATAGGTACAACTAGTCCGGTGCAAACGGTTGCCGGTAAAGACTCATCAAATCCGTTAATGGCTGTCACTTTGCCAAAAAGTGAAAACGAGGAAGAAAAATCCTCAAAGAACAGACGCAGGCTCCCTCGAATTTTGACAGGATCTACATCACAAACAAGGAGCAGACCAGTACATAGACAGAATAAAAAAATATAGCAAGTAATAGAAGAAACTCTAGAAAAAATATTTAGAGAAAAAACAGACACCTTGAGCAAGGATAAACATATAAATCCAGAAACATCCCAAACTCAAGAGCAAGACCCAGAACATAATTCAGACGAAGATAGCATAGATCATGTATCAAATATTGTTTTAGACAATGAGTTTTTAGAATCCAATTATGCTCAGGATCCAAATGAAAACGACGATTCAGGCATGAGTTTTGATTCGGTGGCTCTACACAATTTAGATACATGAAACAATCCAGACAAAGACAAGAAATAAAGAACGGTGCAGAAGGCTAGATAAAAAGGAGAAAGAGACTGGCCAAAAGCAGCCGAAAGTAGCAGACAAGATAAAGCGCAAGGACAACATCTTAAAAAGAAACGAAGACTTAAAGATGCCAGCAACGAAAGACGACAAATGAAAAGAAAGATTTTTTCAAAAGTTAAAGCGACGATGGGGCCCACAGCGCACCCGGCCAAAACTTTGAAAGATTCCTTTACATTTTGAAGTCCAAAATTGAAGTCCGTAAGACTATAAATATCAAGACAGAAGACAGAGAACACACACACACAGAAAAAAGAGAGAGTGAAAACATCAGACACACAAGCAAGATCAAACTCCATTCCCAAATGAAAGAAACCCTTTCTCTCCCCCTCATTGTATAAATTTCCTTTATGTAAGATAGTTTATTTTGGAGCAAGCTTTACTAGTGTGCAGTAGTTTCCGGGACTCCCGAAAGGGAAACCTCCCCGTACTTCAAATTATGTAAGTTTTTAATTTCAGTAGTTATCTCTACCATGTATATTATGTTTTTTATGAAATCTTGCAGAAATGCAAGAACCAGTATGTTAATATGAAGTTGTTATTTTCATCATGAATCTTTAATTACTGTTTTAAATCATGTCATGAATCTAGAAATTACTGTTGTAATCTTAACTGCAATATGCTTGGATATGGCTATCTTCTGAACTTAGTATATGGTTATCTTTGGACTCCGTCGTGACCTCAATGGATTAGCTTGTAAATTCCTATGTCAACGGTGGTTGATTATTGGCCTGTTGATGTCCGCTGAAGGACTGTTTTGGCCTGAAAATTGGGTGTAGCTAAAGACGACTGTCATGATAGGGGTAAAGTCTAAAAGAATAGATGAACTGTTCAGAAGGAGAAGTAGTCAGGCATAGCGTAGTCAGGAACATAACAGTAACCAAATGCGAATGATAGAGATGATGAATAGTAAATAGGGACTAGTGACTAGACAGAGTCCAGGATAAAAAAAAATAAAAAAATTTATTTTTATCGGAGATAGTTATTTGATTAAAAAAGACTAACATAAGGAGACTTACAACGGGAAGGGAGTACCGAGTAGGACTACACAACCATATGAGACTACCCTTTGCCATTCATGACACCATTATGGTTATCCAAACACTAAGATGGTATCATAAAGGATTGGGTGTGGTCTCCCTCAGTCCATACATGATACCATCATAGTATATTCATATACTGAGATGGTATCATGAAAGAATGTGTGTTAGTCCATCAATGTGAGACTCCCTTCAGTCCTTCATGATACAATAATTGTATATCCATATACTAGGATGGTATCATAAAGATCTGGGTTGCAATCCTTCAATTAGAGACTCCCATCAGTCCACACATGATACCATCATGGTATATCCATAAACTGATTTAATATCATAAATGGATGTGTGAAGTCCATCAATGTAAAACTCCCTCAGTCCTTCATGATACCATAATGGTATACCCATATACTGAGATGGTATCATGAAGGACTACTTCAGTCATTTACCCCATGTGCACTCCCTCTATTTTGCTCTAAATATTCTCATGATGCAACTATTATATACAGATATTATGTTGCTCGCGTAAAAAAAAGACGCACGTGGAGTCTTAAATCAGAAAGTGTACGAAACTCAAACATGTTTCGAGTGTCATATTTCAACGATGTCCACAGTCGCCCAAAAATGATAGAAATTGCTCAAAAAGAACTACCACCATGATGTTTGTTAATAGTATCATACAAGAAAAAATTGCTAATAAAAAAACAATATACACATCATCAGATATCCAGCGAGATGTCAAAATGCACATGGTATCAATTTCATCGAGTGTTGCAGGGACTGTTTCAGATCCTGTTTCAGGAATTGATTCACAAGGAATATCTTGTGATTCAATTGCATTTTTTCTTTTCGTTGTCACATTCTCGTCGTCTGAACCATCAGTCGCCATTTTTCCTTCTCATTTCTTTTGATATTGTCAACATCTTTACCCCGCCACTGCTTTATCAACCTCCTTTAAGTGTCGAATTTTTGGATCATCACATAGTTTGGGGTCACCCTGATTCAGTTTAGGGCTACAAACAGAAACCGAATATGAATCATCAATGTGCAATGAAAAAATTGGGCCCGACATCACTGATAAAATGCACTCATGTTTACTTACACCTTCATCTAAAGAATTATTAAAATCAGTCAAATGTTGAAGACGATGGACCCTTTGTCGAGTTGTAACGTGCTTTTGACGCATGCATACAATACAAAAGCTACATACTAAAAGACTTTGAAAGATAGGAGAAACTACTACTAAAAAACTCAATTAACATAGAATTTTTTTTATGAAACTAACTGTTAAAATAATGAAGAAACATGAACAACTGCTACTTTTTCCAAATTTCAAACACATCTCAAAAACTACTGATGAAGAAACGCGCAAACATTGGCTAAGAGAGATTGGGTCAAATTGGGTACAATTAACACTTGGGCCATGTGGAAATTTAGTCGAATTAAGACATTGTTTGGACCAATATGGGAGGGGTATCACGCGTAAATACTTTGGGCTGGGCTTGACATAGTGCATAAATAGTTTGGGAGGAGAGCATAACGCGTAAATAATTTGGGTTTTAGAGGCATTAAGTGTAGTTTTACCTAGGAGTGGCCAGTGGGCCGGGCTCGGGTCTGGCGGGGACTGGATCGGGGCGGGACGAGTCAAGGGGTCGGGTCTGCCCAGAGTGCAGCGAGGTCGGTCCAGCGGGACTTGCTCGATCTGTCCGATCCGATCTCGATCCGATCCCGATCCGTCGATGTCGAATTGAAGCGAGTCCGCGGGTTTTCATTTAAAAAAAAAAAAATAACATATGTATAAAAAAAACTCAATAAACAAGATAAGATAGTGTAATAGAAACATCCCAATGCTATTTTTGTGCCTCTTATATTAATAGACATGATTTTTTTTGTAATACAAATACAATTGTCTAAAATCTAAATTGCAACTTTGTGGTGTTGTACAAAAGTTGCAAATTACATAATAAAATTTCAATTAAAAAAATTACATTCTCAAAAAAACCTGTTCTAATTGCTTGATGATTTCCTGTGGTTCTTCGGTTGGAATTGGTATTTGTTGGTCAAATTGATCCACGTCGCTTCCACTACCTTCGGTTAAGATTTCGTTGTAGTTTTCATCTTCTTCTTCGTTGATCTCCGGTTGACCGCACCTTCTCCGCTCCGCTCGTATCCAATCTCTGAATAATACTGCAATTTCCAAGCTGTCTCCGGCTAATGAGTGTCTGTGTCTCCTATTTGATATCTGCCTGCAGAAAAAGCGCTTTCAGACGCAGTTGATGACGCTTGAATGTTCAAAACATCTCGAGCCATCAATGAAAGTGTCGGAAAGGTCTTCTCATTCCCCCTCCAGTATTTCAGCAAGTCTTCATGTCCATCTTCATTGATAACTTCTTGATACGGTACAGAACCCTGCAAAACAAAAATATCCAACTCTCTAATTTGGTTAGTAGTAGAGGTACGGCCGCACATTCTATTTTTGAGGCTTTCAATACTAGCCGCAGAAACATCATATCTTTTGTGAGGTTGTGTTGAAGATGAAGAAGATGGTATGGAAGCCGGCAAGTTGCTAGCATTTTCTTGTTGATAAAATCTATATATATTTTTGCATTGGTGTCCTACGCTAGACAACACTTCTTCTTTAGTTTGTTCAATAGGTGATGGGTGATTTAGATTTTTGGGACTTGGAGGTGGTAGTACTTCTATACAATCGTAAATAGTTTCAATTAGTGATTTTGTACTATCTATTTTAATAGTATGATTTAATACAGAACCAATAATATAAATAGAGGGAATAGGAATAAAATATTTTTTTAATAGCTGTCTTATAAGCTGGTTTTTGCATATATTCACTAAGTAATAAAAATATTAGAGTTATATAAAACAACATAGTTGAAATAGTAGGATAATATATACCGGAAAATTCTTTTGTTGCTTGAAAAAATTTCTCTAAAAATACAATAAGTTCGGAAATTTTTACCCAATCACTATCTAAAATCATATCAGCTGGATTTTTATTATGAGAGTTAAAAAATAAAGTTATAGGTATTCTATAGTCATAAGCAACAAGTAGTTGCTCGTATAAAGAATTCCACCTAGTGGATACTTCTTGTGAAATTTTTCTATAAGGTAGTCCACAATCGTGATAAGTTTTTTTATTCTTTTCTACGTTGTACTTTATTACTTTTAAAAATAAAGTTTATAGCAAATTGTATTTTACTAAGAATGTCTTCAAAAAGAGATAGACCATCCTTTACAATTAAGTTATATATATGGCACGCGCATTTTATATGAAAATGATATGGAAAAGATGGAGTTAAACTGTTTTTTAAAATTGTAATTGCGTAATTGTTAGAAGAAGCGTTATCTAATGTAATAGTCATAATTTTATCGGTTATTCCGTAATAATGGCACACTTGATAAATATTTTCTGCAATAAAAGTATCAGTGTGCCTATCATCTATATATCTATATGCTAAGATACGTTTTTGCATAGACCATTTATAATCTATCCAATGACAAGTTACAGTTAAATAATCATGGCCGTTAGTACTACGACCTATATCAGACGTGATAGATACTTTGCCATTAAAATGATATAATGAAAAACGTAAATATTGTTGATATTCATGCGCGAATTTAAATACATCTCTCTTAACAGTTGATCTAGGAAAACCGTTAAAAGCAGGATTATATATCTCTCTAATGTAATGAATAAAATCGGGAGATGAAGGAAATGAAAAAGGCAAACCCTCCACAACAACTAATTTTGATATTGCTTCCCTATCTCTATGTTTATTGTATTTAGAGCCTACAATTCCCCCCCGTCATAGGGTTAATTTGACCATGTACTTAGTCCTGACGATGTCGATGATGTGAACCTTGTCCCGATGGAGCGGGCGTTGCACCCGATTTTGAAGCCTGGTATTGGGCATACCTAGCTGGATGAGCACTTACTACGTGTCTAATTAAACCCCCGTCCCACCGTGACCTTTTCCAGTTTTAAATTTTAAAACATTTTTACAAATTTTACATATAGCTACTTGATTCTCTACGTCCCTATCAAAAAATGTCCATGCATATGATTTTATTGGTCGTTTTGCTGGACCTCATCTCATACTAGGGGGAATATGAGGTATTTCAGTTGAAGGTGCACTAGTGGGTGTGTTGTCATCAACATTAGTGGGTGTATCATCTAGATCATCGTCTAAATTAAAGTCTTCTTGAGTTCCAGAAAATAGTTCCTCGTCTAAATCTAATGGTATTGTAGGAAAATGTTGAGTATCAACAAAATCATCCTGTGTAGGAATAAGATGACTAGAAGAAGTACTCTTGCCCTGGTTGCCCCTACTAGAAGAAGTCTTACCCTTACCCTTAAACATACCTCTAATTCCTTCCATTTTAATTATATGCTAACAAATAATTAAAGTAAATGAAATTAAGTGCGCTAAATAAAATAAACAGACAATAATAATTTAATGAAGGAACGAATGTACCAAACGCCGACGTAACGTCGACGTGTAATCGAGAGGTTGAAAATTGAAACTTTGCTCGATGGAAGATCCTCAAGCTAGTTGCCAACTTCACTCCCAATTCCCAAATGAATAAATAAAATTGAATATTTAGCAAACAACGTAGACTTGTAGAGAGATATATTGAGAGATTAGAGAGATTGTAGGAAGATTTGTGAGAAAGATGAAGAGAAAATGAGTTATTTATAGTTGGAAAATTGGGTTAAAGTATAAATATAATAACTTATGGGTTAAAAATAAATATTAAGGGGTAGGGGGTTGGGGGAGGGGGGGCTAAAATGGTCGTTGGCCAACGACCAAAATCTAAAATGGCCGTTGGCCAACGGCCAAAATCTAAAATGGTCGTTGGTGCAACGGCCATATTTGCAAAGGGGGGACAAAGGGCGGGGTCGGGGTCGTCTCGGGACGGGCTCGGGGCGGGGTTGGGGGAGGGGGGGAGGCCTAAAATGGCCGTTGGCCAACGACCAAAATCTAAAATGGCGGGGTCGGGGTCGGGTCAGGCTGGCCTGGGGCGGGCTCGGGTCTGGCGGGACGAGACATTGTCCCGTCCCGAGTTCGAGTCCCGCTCCCATTTTTTTTTTTTTGAGCGGGGTCGGGTCGGGCTCGGGACGGGGTCGGGCCGTCCCGGCCCACTGGCCACCCTTACTTTTACCAATAATCTATTGGAGAAGGAAATCTCAAAATTGGGCCCTATTTTAAACTACAAAAAGACTAGTAACGAGCCTTAAAATTATAGGCCCATAATACTTCGTTCTTGCAAAACCCTAGCAAATTCACCACCAGTATTGTATTGTAGGTTTATATAGGAGAAAACTCCCTCCATTACAGCCGTCGACGCATTTGCCTCTTCCAATTTTCTTTGAATCCATCCATTCCTCCACCCCAGAAGCCACCATGGTTGCTGCAAAGAAAACCGTAAGTATCTCTATCCATATCTGTATCTGTCTATACGCGTTGTGTTTGACTGATTTAATAATTTCTTGTTTTAAATGTGAAAATTGCAGAAGAAGACTTATGAGAGCATTAACAATAGGCTGGCTCTGGTAATGAAGAGCGGCAAATACACATTGGGATACAAAACTGTTCTTAAGACCCTTAGGAGCTCCAAAGGTACTTACTTAACTCTGTATCTATGCTCTTATTGTTATACATTTTAATGTGCATACAATGAAATTGCAATTTATTGCTGGATTTTAGGTATAGATGTGTTTTATTAAGGTGGTAAAATGATCTGTAGCTGAATATTGTGCATTCTTGAAGCTAATTTTTGTGTGCAAGTAGATTAGTTATATCGGAATGTAGATAAATACATTGGTCGATGATCAAATTACATTGACTAATGACCGATTAGAAATATGAAGACACATGTTGCAGCAGTTTTTTTGTGCTCGTCGTATTTCTGAGCTAGCTTTGAATTGAGATACTACGATTCAAATGTTTAAGGAGAAGCCCCATTCTGGTTTGGCAGTATCATTTTTCTGATTCAGTCATATGCATCCTTATTGTGTGTCTTTGATCTTCGGAAACTTAAAAGAGGAAGGAAGTTTAAGAAATATAGAGAATTCCAAAGGAGATTCTATGTTATGAAACAAGGTTGATTAGAGATATTGATTCAGAAGAAGGCCATTGCATGTGCTTTTTAGTCATTTGCTTTATTCCTGAAAGGCATTTGTTTTGGAGAAAATTTGCTTCAAAATTGATAGGAAAGGATCTTAGCTTACTGGTTATTGCTTTCAACTGCTAGAGAGGGAATTATCTTGCCTGTGGTGTAACCTGCGTTGTATATTCTGGTTTGCTTATTGCAGGCAAACTGATCATCATTGCCAACAACTGCCCTCCTCTCAGGAAGTCAGAGATAGAGTACTATGCTATGTTGGCAAAGGTTGGAGTCCACCACTACAATGGAAGTAAGTTTTCTTGTCCATGTGCAGATATCTTAATGCTATTATATGCCTTTAATGCCTCCTTGCTGTGTGTTGGTAACTTACTTTCTGTTTGTATGTTTCCATGCTATTTAGAATGTCATTTCATTTAAAAATTTTGTTGACTCTATCTTATGTTTCAAGTCCTGGAAAACGTTAGGCATATCTCATTTGGATCAGTGGCTGGGCTGCCAAAGGTTTATAATGTTATGGTATTTGGAACGCCTAGGTCCCAAGTTTTGTTCTTGGATTGATTGAATGTTATTGTTTCTAAGAATGAGCAGTAAGATGAAATGTAACAAAAAGTAAACATTGCCAGATGAGATGGGTAATGTGAGTTTGTTGGGTAATAATATTGACTAGCAAATCGTCTGATACATAAATCAAAATAGGTAGAGACAAAGTGGAGCTTGGATCTTCTCTCTTCATCCGAATAGTTGTGTTTTCTTTGGTTACTTCTCTAGTCTCATATGTATTGTATTAACCTTGTTGCTTGACATTCGATCAGTCCAAAAAAAGAAACTGAGTTTGTATATCTAAGTTTCACGGAGGGCTGAGACCTGACTCGGTAGAAAACTGCGATTTTTTGTGGAGCATTCTTATCAAATTGTTCTTTGCAAGTCCTCGGATAACTTTAGCTACCCTAGCTCTTGTCTTGTGGTCACTATATCTGCGATCAATTTATTTAGATTACGTCTCTTTATATAATAAAAGCAGTGTCGGTGTTCAACAATTCTCACTTTGATGTTTTTCTACTTGCCCACCGTTTCAGTGATAATTGTTGAATGGTATATTGTTTCTTGTGAATTTATGGTTCTTGTACTAAATATCTCCCTCTTATTGCAGACAACGTAGATTTGGGGACTGCATGTGGTAAGTACTACAGAGTTTGTTGCCTCAGCATCATTGATCCAGGTATGCTTATGGTTTGGCTTGTCTATTTGTGTTGGTTGAGTGTGGGTTTTTGTTTTGATGTTTGAAGTACTTTCTGCATCTCCAACTCAGGTGATTCGGATATCATTAAGAGCATGCCTGGTGACCAGTGAGATAGCAGCTGATGTTCTAGATTGTTCTTCTAATGAATACAGCTCAATCTTACTGCAGTGTTTCAATTTGCAATTTTTTCTTATTTAGAAAGATATCTAGCATAGATGAGTTTTGCTACTCTTTTGGTGTGTGCGAGAAAGTTTTGATGGTATTTGGAATCTTAATGACATCAATTATTCTCAGAGTTTTGAATAGACTCTAATTGACTATGACTTGATGCTTAATATCTGCATGCTTTACCGTCTAATTTGTGAGCCTAGTACTGCAAATCTTCTTCTAACCAAGTTAGTTTCCTGTTTGGACTCCTAAAGAAAGTGTTCTTCTGAGCCTGCTACTGCTGCTCTTCTATTCTTTTACATCATTGTTATTATAACGAGTTTAAGTTATATGTTCCGTTAGTGTAAGGAATTTTTACACTAGCTTGTTAAGGTCATCTTTACTTGTTGTAGCAGGTAAGTTGTTTGAATTTGGAGATGTTATGTTAGATGGTTGCTTATAACCAAAAGGGCCAATCAGGGATATTTTTTATTGGGGCGAAAGGGAATGTCTAGTTGTTTAAATTATAGTAACCTTTATATAGTTGCGAATGTTTGTTTCCCTTGTTTTGGTCAATATGCACGTTTAGATTATGAGGTACGCTTTAAATGGGAAGATACCACTTGTATGACACATTTAAAATGGAAAAGCGTCAGAAAGGAAAGACAAAGCAATTGCATGAATATGAATTATTTTTTTAGGAGTTGCCACGATAATTCCCAAATATTACCAATTTTTTTGGGCAAAAGATAGCCCTAAGCCATTTGATTCATTTGATGAAGGATTTCTGGAACTAATCATGCCTTTATCTCTATTATCGAAGTTGTTAGAAATATTTATGAATGTAGGATCTTTTCATTTGTTTGCTCTCTATTACTTTGCATTTAAACTTGAGGTGGAAACATTAATTCAATATTTTTGTAACTTGTTCAATTATTTCAAGATTTAATGGGTTGTTTATTGATTAAAAAGTTAGTCGGTCATACTAAGTTGAACTTAAAATGATCCATCAAAATATTACTAGGTCAGAACGGGTGAAAAATGGTGTAATCTGGTGCGATAGAATTCAATTTCGATTTAAATGATTTTGCTTAAAATTAAGTTTTTTGTAGGAATTAAGCTATGCGGTATAAGTTGTGTAGTATTCTTCAGATCATGTTGAGTGTTGTTGAGAGCTGTCTTTTTTGGCATAACTTGTGTGTATATGATGATACATATGTAGGGGTGGCCAGTGGGCCGGGACGGCCCGACCCTGTCCCGAGCCCGACCCGACCCCGCTAAAAAAAAAAACGGGAGCGGGACTCGAACTCGGGACGGGACAATGTCTCGTCCCGCTGCACTGAGCCCGCCCAGCCCGCCTGACCGACTCCCGCCGAGCCCGCCCCTAGCCCGACTCGACCCAGGCCACGCCTCTTTGTCCCCTTTGCAAATATGGCCGTTGCACCAACGACCATTTTCAGATTTTTGGCCAGCCAACAACCATTTTAGGCCTCCCCTCCCCAACCCCCCTACCCCTTAATATTTATTTTTAACCCATAAGTTATTATATTTATACTTTAACCCAATTTTCCAACTATAAATAACTCATTTTCTCTTCATCTTTCTCACAAATCTTCCTACAATCTCTCTAATCTATCAATATCTCTCTCTACAAGTCTACATTGTTTGCTAAATATTCAATTTTATTTATTCATTTGGGAATTGAGAGTGAAGTTGGCAACTAGCTTGAGGATCTTCCATCGAGTAAAGTTTCAATTTTCAACCTCTCGATTACACGTCGACGTTACGTCGGCGTTTGGTACATTCGTTCCTTCATTAAATTATTATTGTCTGTTTATTTTATTTAGCGCACTTAATTTCATTTACTTTAATTATTTGTTAGCATATAATTAAAATGAAAGGAATTAGAGGTATGTTTAAGGGTAAGGGTAAGACTTCTTCTAGTAGGGGCAACCAGGGCAAGGGTACTTCTTCTAGTCATCTTATTCCTACACAGGATGATTTTGTTGATACTCAACATTTTCCTACAATACCATTAGATTTAGACGAGGAACTATTTTCTGGAACTCAAGAAGACTTTAATTTAGACGATGATCTAGATGATACACCCACTAATGTTGATGACAACACACCCACTAGTGCACCTTCAACTGAAATGGCTCATATTCCCCCTCGTATGAGACGAGGTCCAATAAAACGACCATTAAAATCAGATGCATGGATATTTTTTGATAGGGACGTAGAGAATCAAGTAACTATATGTAAAATTTGTAAAAATGTTTTAAAATTTAAAACTGGAAAAGGTCACGGTGGGATGGGGGTTTAATTAGACACATAGTAAGTGCTCATCCACTAGGTATGCCCAATACCAGGCTTCAAAATCGGATGCAAGAACGCCGCTCCATCGGGACAAGGTTCACATACCGACATCGTCTTGATCAAGTACAGGTCAAATTAACCCTATGACGGGGAATTGTAGGCTCTAAATACAATAAATATAGAGATAGGAAGCAATATCAAAATTAGTTCTTTGTGGAGGGTTTGCCTTTTTCATTTCCTTCATCTCCCGGTTTTATTCATTACATTAGAGATATATATAATCCTGCTTTTAACGATTTTTCTAGATCAACTGTTAAAAGAGATGTATTTAAATTCGCGCATGAATATCAACAATATTTACGTTTTTCATTATATCATTTTAATGGCAAAGTATCTATCACGTCTGATATAGGTCGTAGTACTAACGGCCATGATTATTTAACTGTAACTTGTCATTGGGTAGATTATAAATGGTCTATGCAAAAACGTATTTTAGCGTATGGATATATAGATGATAGGCACACTGGTACTTTTATTGCAAATAATATTTATCAAGTGTGCCATTATTACGGAATAACCGATAAAATTATGACTATTACATTAGATAACACTTCTTCTAACAATTACGCAATTACAATTTTAAAAAATAGTTTAACTCCATCTTTTCCAGATCATTTTCATATAAAATGCGCGTGCCATATATATAACTTAATTGTAAAGGATGGTCTATCACTTTTTGAAGACATTCTTAGTAAAATACAATTTGCTATAAACTTTATTTTTAAAAGTAATAAAGTACAACGTAGAAAAGAATATAAAAAAACTTGTCACGATTGTGGACTACCTTATAGAAAAATTTCACAAGAAGTATCCACTTGGTGAAATTCTTTATACGAGCAACTACTTGTTGCTTATGACTATAGAATACCTATAACTTTATTTTTTAACTCTCATAATAAAAATCCAGCTGATATGATTTTAGATAGTGATTGGGTAAAAATTTCTGAACTTATTGTATTTTTAGAGAATTTTTTTCAAGCAACAAAAGAATTTTCCGGTATATATTATTCTACTATTTCAACTATGTTGTTTTATATAACTCTAATATTTTTATTACTTAGTGAATATATGGAAAAACCAGCTTATAAGGCAGCTATTAAAAAATGTTTGTCAAAATAAAAAAATATTTTATTCCTATTCACTCTATTTATATTATTGGTTCTGTATTAAATCCTACTATTAAAATAGACGGTACTAAATTACTAATTGAAACTATTTACGATTGTATAGAAGTACTACCACCTCCAAGTCCCAAAAATCTAAATCACCCACCACCTATTGAACAAACTAAAGAAGAAGTGTTGTCTAGCGTAGAACACCAATGCAAAAATATATATAGATTTTATCAACAAGAAAATGCTAGTAACTTGCCGGCTTCCATACCATCTTCTTCATCTTCAACACAACCTCACAAAAGACATGCTGTTTCTGCGGCTAGTATTGAAAGCCTCAAAAATAGAATGCGCGTCGCACTCTACTACTAACCAAATTAGCGAGTTGGATATTTTTGTTTTGCGTGGTTCTGCATCAGATCAAGAAGTTATCAATGAAGATGGACATGAAGACTTGCTTTGAAATCGGAGGGGAATGAGAAGACCTTTCCGACACTTTCATTGATGGCTCGAGATGTTTTGAACATTCAAGCGTCATCAATCAGCGTCTGAAAGCGCTTTTTCCTGCAGTGACGGATATCAAATAGGAGACCACAGACACTCATTAGCCGGAGACAAGAAATTGCGGTTATTCAGAGATTGGATACGAGCGGAGCGGAGAAGGTGCGGTCAACCGGAGATCAACGAAGAAGAAGATGAAAACTACAACGAAATCTTAACCGAAGGTAGTGGAAGCGACGTGGATCAATTTGACCAACAAATACCAATTCCAACTGAAGAACCACAGGAAATCATCAAGCAATTAGAACAGGTTTTTTTGAGAATGTAATTTTTTTAATTGAAATTTTATTATGTAATTTGCAACTTTTGGACGACAACACCACAAAGTTGCAATTTAGATTTTAGACAATTGTATTTGTATTACAAAAAAAAAATCATGTCTATTAATATAAGAGGCACAAAAACAGCATTGAGATATTTTTATTACACTATCTTATCTTGTTTATTGAGTTTTTTTTATACATATGTTATTTAAAAAAAAAAAATTAAAGCTCGCCGGACCCGCCCAGGCCGATCTGACGGGATCGGGATCGGATCGAGGCTGAGCAAGTCCCACCGCATCCGACCCCGCTGCACTCGCTAGACCCGACCCCCACCCCTTGGCTCGTCCCGCCTCGCCCGACTCCTCTCCAGACTGCCCGCTGCATCTGAGCCCTACGACCACTCTTATACATATGCAGAAGCTAAGCGCTAACTATATCGGCCAAAATTTGAAGTTATGCCGCGTTAAAAATGGTGAAGAACAAAAATAAAATACCACAAATCTAAGAGGCAAAAATTAAAGACCACCCAAAAATAGGGGCATTACTATGGTGAAATAATTGTTGGGTATTTTTGCTCTATGGTACTTTATAAAGCAGTACGGGAAGTATTTAACTATTACAAGTATTCGAAAGGATAAACAAAGATTTAATAATTCATCTAGAAATCTGAAAATTACAATAGTTACACACGAAAACTGGGAATTCCAGTTTTGTAGAAGATGGAAAAATTGAAATTCTTTTTGCTGAGTCGAGTGTGGCACTCTGTCCTTAAGACAATATTGCCCCGTATGTATCCTTTATACGTCCTGGACAATTTGTCTCCCAAGATAAAACAGCAATGGAACACTTGAGCAAAGGAAACTCAAGAGCTACCGTGAAGAATATTGAGTAACGAAATGATGCCTTGGAAGGTGTAGGAAGAAACTGTTTTCGGTTGTGTATTTTCGTGCACTGTTTTGGTGTTCTCCTTGGCTATTCTTTGTGCATATGTCTTAGTGCTCAACAATGGTGTAATGGGGTGTTTATATAGGAGAGGGAGGGGATGTTTACTGCCTGAAAACTGCCTCCATAATAGCCAAATAATGGCCATTATGGAGGTAGTAAAGTCACCAACATAAATGGGAGAAAGACCAACTGTTTTGGCCATTATAGGAGGAGTAATTCAGCCAAAATAAATGGCTGAATTGAGTGCTTGGCATTTATGTTTTTGACCAACTGTACTTCTGGCAAAGTTTTCTGGCCCAAAAAGATAATATCCCACGACCCGCGGCCCGAGAACTCGGAACCGGACGGGACGGGCGGGCGGCGGCGGCGCGCGCGTGGTCTTTCCTCGAACCGAAGCACATCTAGGTCCTCCCTCCTTTAAACACATGGGATACCCCTTGGGGTCCCAAACCCCAAACCAATTTCGAATCTTATATACACAACAATTCTTTCTTCCTCTACCGATGAGGGAGAATTACACACAATACCACACTTTTCATGCTTCAAACACCTTACTTCGTGAACCAATATCTCTTTCATTTCTCAATGAAATTTGACGATTCTTGGCCCTACGGTTATCTACGTACTTAGTAGATCATGCATGTGTGAAGAACCGGATTCTCCAACATACGTTACACTAGTGTTTAAGCCGTTAAAGTTGGTCGGTCGCAACTCCCGCCAAAGGCAAATTTCCAACAATAATTACTACTATACATAAGAGTTTAGGAAGCAGCTGTTCGTCAACATGCTTGCGAGTTGCTTCCTCACAGGGGATAATTTGATCGTTTTAAGGGTTAGTGCTTTATATCATGTTATTGTTGTTTGTATAATTCGTTGTAGGAGTTGTGTACTATTCTCGATTGACGAAAAAAATGATTATTTTTCCATTAGTATTTTTCTACGAGGACTTTCCTTAATTTAAGTTAAATTCATTATTAGTATTCGTGTAAATTCAACGTTATATATCAAATATACAATTTCTAACATTGCTTTTCAATCTAATAAAACAAAGAACAAACAATCTAAATATTGGGCCCGTGCACAGTAGGGAGTAGGGACTTAGAACCTCTAATTTTGATATAACTCACTTCAAACCAAAAACACATGTTCTTTTATGTAAAACTAAAAATAGATTATGTTAACCAAGGTTTATATTCACATTAGTGAAAATCTCGTCAGTAATAGGACAGTAGAAAATACATGAAATTTTTATGTTTTATAAAAATAAATAAATTATATTCTCCAAAATTATGTAAAAAGTACTCAAAGTTATAATTGATAACATTTAAATTGCATATGAAAAAAATTGTGATAAAAAAAGATTTCGTTTTGACTCTTAAAATTTGAATAATGCCACATAAATTTGGACGGTGGGGACGGAATGAGTATGTACTAAAAATTTTTATCGAAAATAAAGAAAAAGAAAACGAAGTCGGAAGTTACATTATTTTGATGTTAATTCGTTCAAAGCCATATATTACTTCCTCTTTCTCCTACAGACAATTCGCTTGAAATTTCAATATCAATGAACAGAAGAACCCTAAAGGGTTTCCATATGCAAATGATGATTTTCAATTGCTCATCCATGGAGAAACCAAAAATGGAGGACGAAATTGCCCTTGATTTCAAAATTTGCCGGGTTTTCCACAATTCAATTTGGGCAGAAGAATTTAATTTTCTGAGTTTTGGCAGATTAGGTAATACAGCTCGGCACTTATCAGATTTTTTGTTCTATTACACTAACCGTTATAAGTTTCAGATTACAGTAATCTTAGATAACTTTATCTCCTTAAATCCTGACGGAATAACCTAGAAATGTTACAATGAAGTAAATATTATCAATAAGTTTTAGAATTACTGTAAGGTCAAATTCCAGGTGTGAAAATAGTCTATCTGACCAAAATCTATAGGATTATATATATATATATATATATATATATACGGAAGCTTGCTTGATTGTGCTTTGTGATCATCAGTTTTTGCCAGTTGCGCCAACATTTTTCGGTACTCTTCTTTAACATGCTTTTTGTTTATGAAAGTTGCATGTATAGATATCTGACTGGTTCTTTTAAGGGAAAGTAAGATCTTTTATGTTTTTTTTTTGATTTGTTGTTATGGTTCAGTAAATCATCCATTCAATTGAACAATAATTTGCTAATTCATGATGTATAAAGGTAATAGAAGAGATACAAGAGAATGCATAGACAATCGCGGAATGATTGATTTATATATTGGTTTGGTAGATTTTGAAGAGATGCAAAGTGATATTACACCTACTTGAATATCATGAGATTCATCTTGTTTCTACTCTTATTTAACATGCTTTCCATTGTTGAAAGTTAATGTGTAGAGATATGGGTGTTTCTGAAAAAGGATTTTTTTTTTTTGTATAGGTTTCCTTTTGATTTCTTGTCATGAATATAATCTGTCATTGCACGTTCCCTAGTTTTAAGTGGTTAGATTGTGTTACAAGGGAATCCGGATTCATCCTTTTCTAGTTATGTAAAATTTTCCATTTCAATGGGAAATCATTTGCTATTTCAATATGTATAAAAGTAACAAGAAGATACAGGAGAATGTATTGACAATATCAGAGTGATTGATTTACCTCGTGGATTTTGGGGTAGATTATGAAGGGATGCGAAAGGACCTTCTCCTATTTGATATTGCTTACGCTCGTCTTGTTAAATTTCTACCTTTTCAGGAGAGAGCTTTTCAGGTATTACTCTGGAATAATGCTCCTAATATGTAAATATACGGTGTTCATCTTTCCCGTTACCATGGTGGAATTCTATCCCTAGTTAATCACTAATTAATTTGGGCCTTTTGATCAAAGTAGCGACAAACCGAGTATTACGACTACAAGGGGAGAAGAAAAGCTTCATCGACGGCTTCACTTCCTCCTCGCTTCTTTCTTGGCTACTAGTTTCTCAAGTGGGCCGCTTGATAAACAAGCTATCTTCAACATCGGTAAAATCTCTATCAATAATAGGTTGGAATGGTGGAGAAGGAGAACCTTCCTACTTCAATAGAAAGGGGGGAATCGCCGTTTCGCAACCGCTCCTCTAAAACTACTTTTTGCCCAACATGTTCACGAACGAAGACATAATTGCGTAGATAGGAGGACGAAACGAATCAACCCACTTGTCCAAATCGGAAGAAGAAAAAGAGTGGTGGCTCCATTTGCCCAGGGGATCATGGGAGAACAATGTCGGGGACAGAGTGAGAACCTTCCGTTGATTACGCCCTTTAAGTGTCGGTTCTTCCATATTTAGATATGGAGATAGATCCATATAGAGATCTATATCTTTCTATCGATAAATAATTCTATTAAGAAATGGACATTGATTTGGTTTTAAGATCTATGAACGAAAGAGATCCCTAAATATCCATTTGATAAGATAGATGAATAGATTGGGCGAAGACAACTAAAGGAAGGTCGCGTTAGCAAACAATGGACTAGCAGTTTGTAATACCAAAATTTAGCCATTCCAATCATCATTATTTTACAATACTTAGCAATTATTTCCCCCAAATATGATTATACATCTATCTTCTTAATTACTATTTTCATAGTGGCAACTGGCAAATATTAGAATCGTGTCCTCTTGAATTTCCTATTCTTTGAAAGAAAGTTTTTTTCTTTCCGTAAGCTCTTTAATGCTTCTTCCATATTTGATTGTTAACAACGCACCATTAACCCGGTTTTCTATTAAACAAGTTCACAATCTTCAAAAACTTACTTTGTCTCAATTTTTGACCAACTTCTATTAATATATAGAGATAATTTAAGCTCTTACTTTAGATATGCTCCTTGTTAAGTAGGAAACTTAAAATTTAGAATGGAGTAGTATAAATTAGATAAAACTCTTTTAGATAGCGTAAAAATATGGATCGTGGTTTAACTCAACTCGGTGAGTGTTGTCCAAGACAAATAGAAGAAAAACAATTCTTCCCTCAACCAATGTGGGAGACTTAACACCCTCCCACCTCCCTGCATGTCCATGCCTACCAAACTGGAGCGTGGATAACATAAAATTGGGGCCCGACATTGGGACACATAATAACAGGAGTGGCCCGACTTTAATACGATGCAAATGGAACTTGGGCCTAACTCAACCCCCAAAACTTTTTCATTATGTAAGGATTGTCAAAGACCATATAAGACCATCCCTTAACCAATGTGGGACGCTTACAATTAGGATTCAATCTATACCAATAATATCCTGCAAACAAAGCCACCCTTAGTGTGTTATGTTTTTGTTAAGTAGTGAATTATATTGGCATTCATGTTCCATGAACAAAAGCATTTTGGTACAATTGTACCTTTTAAAATCCAAATTTTAAATTTAATTATCTTAGTGGACCCAAGATTCCAAGGTCCTGGGTGCTAGCTAATTCATCATCTACATATAAAAAAGGGCGTCCGGGTGCACTAAGCTCCCGCTATGCGCGGGTCTGGGAAGGGTCGGACCACAAGAGTATTGTACGCAACCTTACTCTGCATTTTGATTACACGTAAAAAATGTTTTAACCTTATTATTGCTTTGCGATTTTCCGTAAATGGGAGTTTGATGGTCCCCTTCCTCTCCTCTAGCTTTGCCATTGATTGTAGGAAAATACCGTGCTTATTTGTTTTGGGAAAGGTGGGGTTGAGTAGTTGGAAAGAAAGTAAAAAAAAGAAAAAGGTAAAAAGAAAAAAAGAATTACGTTTTGGGAAGAGATGCCTAGACTTGGGGAAGAGAGTTAAAAGGAAAGCTCATAAAAGAAAATAAAAGGCGAAACAAAGCGTAAGCTGTAAACTGCAAAAATTATGCATAAGTTTCGATCCTACGACGCAAGGGTCGGCACCCATTAAAGCGACTTCCAAGACCAACACAACCATTTATCTCTAGTGTAGGTGGGTGCTGACTCCTTTCTTTTTAATAGTTATTCCAAAAGCCTAGAGATATGTATAGTATCCCAGTCGAGAGTAATGGGTGCTTGAGCACCCACTAAAACACAATGTGGTCCGCCCGCGGTCTTGCTTCAAAATTCAAATTATAAGGTTATATTTTTAGTCATTTGCTTTGTTTATCTTGCCATTTTGCTGTTGTTATTCTTCTTTCATTCCTGCTTTGATTACACTTCGAGCTGAGAGCCTATGGGAAATAGCCTCTCTACCCCATAATGGTAGAGGTAAGGTCTGCGTACATACTACCTTCCCTAGACCCCACTTGTGGGATTACACCGGGTATGTTGTTGTTGTCGTAAGGTTATATTTTTTGTGAAGGAATCATGATGCATATGTGTGATCGTTCTATCCCTTCCTACTCACCCATAAAAATTGGAGAAGTAAATATGAAAAACCAAAAATGTCTATTTGGAGAGCTTGGCACAGTATAATTAAGTTGAGGAAAAATAAAGATTTTAACTATGCAATAGACCTTTAACATTCACATTATTGAGGTAGGGATTTAGTAGCTCGGTTGATTGACTACCTGAACTTTCACCTTATTGGTGAGAGTTCGAATACCCACGTTGTAATTCCCTCCCCCATTTCCCCTTCCCCTACCCCTACCCCTACCCCTACCCCTATGTAATAATAATATATTTTTTTAAAAAAAAATTCACATTATGGGATCGTTGTTCTACATAGTTACATTTATGATTAGAATTTGTAAAATAGAAAAGAAAACTTGCTTTCTCATCTATATAAGCATTTTCTTTCTTCTAGAAGAATTCTTAAGAGACAAAATTAGAAATGATCATATCTGACGGGAGTGTAAGTTTAGAGGGTGTGTAAGTGCACATATAAATTGAGAAAATGTTGTTTGAGATAGTGTTGGATAAGTTCTTGTTGCGACAGTACAATAATGGAAGGCAGTTAAATGAGACTGTTAAAATCTAAAATCATGTGGATGGAGGTTGTCTCAAAAGACCTACCATTTCTCAAAAACAATGCGGATATAGGATAACATACAAGAACTTAATAGAAGCAAATGATGCTTATCACTGGCGGAGCTACATAGGTGAAACGGTGGTCACTCAAACATCCTTCATTGGAAAATCTACCAACTACCGAGTATATAGGTCAAATATCACTTGTTACGGCCATATACCTCTTCTTGAACACCCTTGGTACATCCTAGATTGGTGGCCCAGTGGTGAATGGTGTTCAAGGCGACCTGGGTTTCGTGTGTTCGATACTTGCCTAGAGCGTTACTATTTTTGCACATTGGCCTACATTTTTTCCTTAAAACAAAACCGGCGCCACTTTTTCGAAGATTATGAAATTCATTGATTTTCAGTCTACAAATAGATTCTTGTTTCCATTTGGCTCATTTATACTTTTTCTCTTTAAGCAGCACGACCTTTATAATCTCACTCTCCTTGTTTGATAATTAATGCAATTTTCATTTAAATATGTTTATCTTATGAAATCTAGTTTAAGCTTTACCATATGTGGGTGCTCTTTTTCTTTATTTTATTTTGTTATGCTATTATGTGATTATTCTTATAATTGAATAAATTGAAATTCAACGAAAGTCAAATTGCTGAACAATGAGATGTACTTGTATTTGTCTATTTTATAATTCGATTTTTCTCTTATTTACTACAGCAAGGAAGAATCAAATTATGTATCCTTTTGTATTCCACATAGTAAAATTTGCTCTGCTTCTGTCAGTCGCCACTGCAATAGTTGAAAGAGTTTTTCAGTGATATGAAGTTTATCAAGAATGACTTGTCAAATGAATGACGAAAATTTTAGGCGGTTGCATACTGCCTTTTGCAGAAAAAAGTATTTAGTACTATTTTTAATGAGTTTATTATAATGATATTTCAAGAGATGAAACCTCGTTGAGTGTAATTGAAATAATATATTTTTGAGTTATGCTTTCACTAAAAGAACTTTTTTTGTTGACTTCTTTATGTTAGTCTTGATTTATATAATTGTTAGCTCTGTTATAAATGTTTTTCAATTTTGCTAAATATTACTATGTATTTCGATTAAAATTTTTGGTGCACCAATTCAACAAAATAAGTTTTATTTACTTTTTTCAATGTTTGAACACCCTTGATAACATTTCTGGCTACGCCACTGCTCACTTGTAGTAAGTTTTTAGTGTATTTTGGAAGTTCCATACAAGATATCCATATAATTGAAAATAACTATTTGACACAAGTATGTCAAGGCGAATTAAGAGCTTGGGTATCCACTACTCTGGGTTTCTGAATTTATCCTTTTAGCATTTTTCAATTGTTGGGTCAAGTCTATATTTGAATTTAAGCAATATACTTTGCATTTATCTTAAATTCATAATATGGCCGTCATAATTGCATTTTTGTGATTGAAATTGCCCAACGATTTCTTAATTCCTAGTTGGTGCATCATGTATAGAAATAATGATGGACATGCTACATTTGTACCTTGAATTACTTGAAGAATCTTTCCACCCTCCGTCATCACATAATGAGTTGTTTGTTGTTGAAAGCCGGGCTTTGGTTGAAACAGTAGTGGTTAGATTCTATTGAGCAGTGCCATGTAGGTTGTGTTAAGTTGTATTTAGTGTGAATGTAAACCTAAAAACATATGAGGATCGATTTCTTTTGATAACATATGTTGGATTGCGTACAATAGACCCTTGTGGTCCGGCCCTTCCCCGGACCCCGCGCATAGCGGGAGGTTAGTGCACCTGGCTGCCCCTTTAACATATGTTGGATTGGCAGGCTTTCTTTCCCTTTATGTGGTACAAGGCCATAGATCTTTTTTTGCGTCACTAACAAGAACAGAAATATAAACTGGTGATATAATTTTTTCTTATCTTGAGACAAATAGTTTTCTTCTTTGTACTCTTTCTTTCTTATTATAAAAAGCCTTTCATCTGATAGAAAAGGTAAAGAACATAAATGCTTTCTTAATATGCTTCGTATCTCTGGGGACTTTTGTGGGTAGTATACCACAAGTATCTTCATGTTTGTCCCATATATGCTACTGGTGAAGTATCGTCGTGTTTGTCCCATACCAGTGTTAACTGTTATTACGTTATCTCCTTAATTATCATCTACCTCTTTGGCCTTACTTGATTGGAAACCATTCTAATAAATATGAAGTACCTATATTGTAGATTGCATTATTGACTATTATCAGATACCTTTCATCATAGAAGTTCTTTTAGAAATATCATTCCTGCTTATTATGCCCATTGGCCTCATCAATTTATCTTTTGTATTTCGGAGAACTTTGATTGTGTGGTCCTTCTATTTTGGTCATGCCACCTATCAGTTCCTTTTACCAGTCGCTCATTACTTCTCTTGGAATCTATAACTGATTTAAAAGGATACAGGTCTTGCTGCCGTACTTTCTATTTACCAAGTCCCAGGGGTTAAAGAAAATCTTATTTTAGATGCCGGATATTTATGGTGGTTTTTGTCTTATATTGAAACTCATCCGTTTTCTGAATCCTCTTCAAGAACTTTCCCTTTTCATGCTTGAATCTTTCCCTGTAGATCTAAAAGAAAATGAGCACCGATCAGACATGCAATGGCTCCTTCTGGACTAAGGAAGAGGATAAGATCTTTGAGAATACCCTGGCGATATACTCTACGGATGATAATCTATTGGTGAAGATGGCAGAAGCACTTCCTGGGAAATCGCTTGATGACATCAAACATCACTATAATATATTAGTTGAAGATGTGGACGCCATCGAGTCTGGAAGGGTTCCATTACCTAAATATCCGAAAATGCAAAGCCATTCCAACCAGGAAAGTAGATCTTCAAAAGCAGATGTAGAATGGCGAAGAGGGGTTACTTGGACAGAAGAAGAACACAGGTGGGTTTCCTGTACATTTCTTGAGGACGGTGTTAATCATCTGAATTGGTGTTTATAATGACGTTTTGTAATTGATTGCACAACTTTCACTTTTTACTAGAAAGGATTTTCAATTTTTTTTTCTCAATGACCACGTTGGCGTGCTTCTAATCATCTAAATTGATATTGTTATATTTCTATAATTATGTCTTGCTCATTAGTTAGAACCATGCACTATTCTGTAACCTTAGTGAAGCCCACTTATGGAAAAAGAAAAAAAAATAGTAAAATTTTATTTCATCAGGACTCAAGAGTACAACAATACACCAACAACATACCCAGTATAATCCCACAAGTGGGGTCTAGGAAGGGTAGGATGTAAGCAGACCTTACCCCTACCTTTGTGGGGTAGAGAGGTTGTTTCCGATAGACCCGCGGCTCATCTGGAATAAAATATTATTTCATCTGGAGTGATATTCTGAAAAGACAATGCAATGAAGGAAAGGACCTATTTGCTTGTCTTTTTTGGAATTTGTTCATTTTTATGTTTTAATGTTTTTCCCGAAGATTTTTCTTTTTGAGCTTTTAGTCCTTTTCTTTGTATAGCAGAGTACAGCTCCATATATGTCATAGGTGTATTTAGTGTTCATAACCACATGAGTGCTATATTACAGATGGACAAGCTAATCACATCATAAAGGTTTCAGTTCTGGCTCATGCTGGAAATACTTTGAGGAACTTGTTACATGTATTTTATCCAACTAGACTAAATGCATTAATAAGTAAAAAATCTTTTTTTGGTAGTCAATTCAATGTGCTAATACTTTCTTAGCACCTCCTGAATTTTGAATATCACGTGAAGAGTCACTTTCATGCTGGCAATACATGATCCATGGAAATAGAATAGGGCGAAAAAATGTGTCGGAACAATGTTCTAGTAAGCTTGTTTTATTTTTCATCTCTCTTTTTAAATCTCTTTATTGCTTGGGCGTAAATCAAAAAGTGACGGGACCCTAGTTTTCCTCAACGCTGTAACAAAGCCTTCCCCCTCCCTCCCTCCAAAGGCTTCTTCCCGCATCTAAAAGCTCCATTAACCAAGAATATGTTTGAAGATATTGATCATTTATTTGGTATAAAGTATTTTTATGGATATGTGTTGTTTTTCTTCTTGTTTTCTTGATATTTATCACTTTTCTGTTTAAGAAATTATATTTGAGATATCACTTGTAAGGATAGCCTATTTCAATTTGAGAAGCTAAATAGCACATATAGTTGAAGTGGTTATTAAAAAAATAACACATATAGTTGAAGTGAGTGCATATAGGCCAACAAGGCGAAAAAGAGAGCAATGGATAATTCAGCAAATATTGGAGTTACATATCCAAAGGATGACATTTGTTAACCCCTCTTTTTAGCCAAGGGTCTATCAGAAACAACCTCTCTACCCCACAAAGGTAGAGGTAAGGTCTGCGTACATCTTACCCTCCCCAGACCCCACTGTGCGGGTTTACACTGGGTATGTTGTTGTTTGTTGTTTGACATTTGTTAACCCCTGATTTTAGGTATCCACAGAATGACATTTGTTATCCCCTGATTTTGGGTCCCTTCCTCTTTCTCGAAAAAATAAATGAATGGTGATTTTATTCTGGGGTTTGGGGATAGGGAGATGTTGTTAGTTTTGATTATTGTTATCTGTGATGTTATACAGTGCATGCAGATGCCAATAACTATACCTATGGAATCATACCTATTTGGCTATGGGTTTTGATAAGATGTATTGCGTGGTTAGCTGATTGAGAGAACATAAAACTTTTAAGTAAATGCTGTCTTGCGATCTTTTCCTGAATAACTTCAAAGCTGATGATAACTTCGTTCCCTCTCTTTCATTCTATAGGTCGTTTCTCCGGGGGTTAGAGAAATATGGAAAAGGCGACTGGAAAAGTATATCCAGGTACTGTGTGAAATCTAGAACACCAACTCAGGTGGCTAGCCATGCCCAAAAGTTTTTCAATCGCCTCAAAGCCGTCAACAAAAATAACAAAAGAACAAGCATTCTCGCCATAACTAGTGTGGATCCTGAAACCCCTGGAACTTCACAAGTACCAAATACCGAGGACATGCTTGGACCTGCTGCCGGAGGATCACAAGCGGAAGCAAGCACTAACAATGAGAGCATGTTGCCTCGAGAAAGCACCAATGCTGAGCAGATGATAGCAGTTGCTGGAGGAGAGTCCTCAGGCCCTGGTGCTGCAATTGTCAATGGAATGAATAATCTGTACCCTGATGTGAATGATCAGTTCATATTAGGCATTGATGACCTAATCATGGAACCAGAGGGCACTAACGAAGCGGGGTTTCTGGTTGACTCTGGAAGATACCTATTACCCAGCAAACAACTGTGTACTGACTGCTACTGGCAGTGAAACTTAGTCATCCTATCACTAGAATTGGGAGTGAACTTGAAGCATTACTCACTGAACATACGGTGGAAGATAATGATATCAGTTCCATTTTTGACGTTGGGAAAGCACCGACTTCTGATGCTATGTTCTCAGAAGGTAAAACAAAATGGTAATCAAGATTTCTAGTGTAGTTGAGTTTTGCTACTCTTTTGGTGATGTGCAAGAAAGTTTTGATGGTACTTGGAATCTTAATTACAGTTTTTTTCCTGGAGTTTTAAATCTACTCTAATTGATTATGATTTGATGCTTAATTTCTGCATGCTTTACTGTCAATTTTTTGAGCCTAGTACTGCAATTTCTAAACTTGTTAGTTCCCTGTTAGGACCCCTAAAGATAGATCAGATATCTCTGACCCTAGAATTGCATTTCTTCTATACATTGTGTTATTACAGTAAGTTTAAGTTGTATGCGCCGTTGTGTAAGGAAATTTTACACCACCAGGTCACTTTTACTTTTGGTGTCGTAGGGGAGGGATTGACCTTTCTAACGCATATTCAGTCGTACCGGCATGGCCCCACTGATTTGTTTTCGATCCGTTATGCTTATCTCATATCCCCCTTTGTCTTTTCGTATGATTTTGCTGATTCTCAATCCTTCATTAAGAATGCGGTGTCAACTGATTCCCATCCCCGATTCTTGAATTGTAAAGTCATGCCTGCACTCCCAGCAGGTAACTTGTTTACGTCACCAATCTTAACCTGTTATAGCAGGTAACTTAGTTGAATTTGGGGATGTTATATCTAGATAGCTGCTTTAGAAACAAAAGGGCCAATTCAGTGATCTTTTCTATGGGAGTAAAAGGGAATGTGTCATTGTCAATTGATACTGACCTTGATATAGTTGTGAATGTTGTAGTTTCTCCTTTTTAGGCCAATATGGTAGTTTAGATGATGAGATATTCTTTAAATGGGAAGACACCAATAATATGACACATTTAAAGTGGAAAAGAATCATTTAGAAGGGAGACACAACGCAATTGCATGAGTATGACTTACTTATTTTTTTAGGAGTTGCCACGATAATTCCCAAATATTACCAATTTGTGTGCAAGCAATTTGATTCATTTGACGAAAGATTTGTGGAACTAATCATGCTTTTATTTTCATTTTCGATTGTTTTTTTTAGAAAAGTTTTTCGGTGTCTAATATCGTATCTGTTCATTTCTTTGTGAGTAGGAGACCTTTTCTATTACTCCGAAAAGAATTTACAACTACTTGCATTTTTAAACTAGATATGGAAATACTAATTCACTATTTGGTAACTCGTTCAATTCATCCAATATTAAACGAGTTGTCTATTAATTAAAAAGTTAGTAGGTCATAATAAGCTGAACTTAAAATGATCCAAATATTAGGTCAATGAGTAAAAATGAATGTAATGTAGCGAGATAGAATCTGATCCCTATTTAACATGTTTTTGCTTAAAACCAATATTGTTTTTGTACAATCTAGATGAATAAAATCGCAAAGTCACTTTTCAAATTCTCCCTTAAAAAATGTCACTATGTTTATTATAAGTTTTGCCAAATTTCATTTTTGAAATAAGCACTTTTGATTTTTTTTAAAATTTGGCCAAACAGATTATCAATTATGATTGATGAGATTCTTAAATGTTTGAATGCCCAAATTAAATAGAACTACATATTAGCGAAATGAATTAAGTTAAAATATCTAGAATAATTGACACTTGCAAAATTAGCATATACCTAAATAAACCAGAACTATGTACCATTTTAGGTGGCCTGTATGACACAAAGTTTACGTGGCTGATAAACACAAAATAAATAGAACTACATATATATATGTAATGTAACATTGAGTAGAAAAATTTGTTGGAAATTTGCATTTGGCGGGGAGGTGCGTCCACCCATATTTAATGAATTAAACACTAGTGTTCCGCATGTTGGAGGCTTTGTCTCTTCTCACAACTGTTGGGTATTGTAAAGCAGTACGGAAAGTAAATAAATATTACAAGTGTTCGAAAGAATAAATAAATAGTCAATCTTCAGAACTGCCGCAAAGTTGTTGAATCTTGAATCTTGATAACCTGAAATCAAGAAACACTAAATATGGATGGTTACAACTGTGTGCTGAGTCGAGTGATTGCACTCTGTCCTTAAGACAAGATTGCCCCGTATATATGCTTTTACGTTAGCGGGCAATAGTCTCCCAAGATAAAACAACACTTTAATCTCAACGCTACAAAGCAAATAGGTTGAGTCTGACGAAGAAAACAAATACGAATTGACTTGCTGAAGAAATGAAAAAGGAAGGAAGAGTTTCTGTTTTCGTCTAACGTTTTTGGACTGACTTTCTCTTCTGTTTTGTCTATGTGTATATAGTGTGCCTCTGTTGTGTATATCTTGTGTATATGTGTGTCTTTCCTCACTGTCTTTCGTCACTGTATGTGCTGTGTTATTCGTGTTCCACAATTGAGCCAAACAACTCAATATATAGCATGGATGAGGGACTCCTCAACTGACAAACAAGGCTGTTAATGACATTAGTGAGGGCTGTTAATGGCCATTAGAGAGGGATGTTAATGGCCATTAGAGAGGCTGATTATGGTCATTGAAAGAGGGCTGTTTATGGAGGAGTTAACAGCCAAGTAATGGCTGGTTAATGCTCCAGAAAACAGCCCAAACGGTAGGCAAAAAGTTTCTGCCTTCCGTCATTCCCAAAATCAACTTTCCAGAAACTCTAGGGACCAAACCGTAAATATTAAGCAATTTGGTGTCCAAAAAGATAATATCAGAAAGTCCCCACAGCCCACGACCCACGACTCAGGGACCAAAATGAAAGTTCAGGAAGAAGCCCAACAGTCCAGCAAATCAACTCTGATCCTCTTCTTCCAACTCTCCGGTTAGGAAGACTGTTTCAACATTCATGCCACGCAAGACTGCAATGGCCCAGGATGTTTAGCTACTCTCAGGGGAGCACATGTACAAGTAGCCGAGGCCTTATACTCGACAGTAGATATATCTACTTTGTACTCATTTTGAGTATCCAGTTTCACAACTCAAAGGTTCTTTTCCCGGAGGAAGATAAACCATTACGCAAGTATGGTTCTATATGATGGAATCTATTTTTCTCTTTGTAGATTCTTTCCAAAGCAGTGCTTTTGGAGATGACAATTATTTGTTAATTATCCATGGTTCATTCTCAACCATACAAGCTAGAAGGACTGGAACAAGTCTTTGTCCCCTTCTTTGCTCCGTCTCGGTTCAACATCTAGAATCCCTGAGTTCTGCAGATCTGGAATATTAAGTTCCGGATAGCCAGCAACTTTCGAGTCCTGTAGATACGGAACGTCTAGTTCCGGACAATCAGGCCCTCGTGGGTTCTTGTTAACCTTGAGCAATTACTTCTTTTTTCTTTTCAAGGAAAGTTATCTTCAAAGAATTCAACATTCTTTGACACCAAGAGGCGATAAGCACTACTGTTATTTGCAGATCCAGTGGATATGCAATCTATAGTCTTAGGTACAACTTGACCTATTTCGATATTCTAACTTTTACAAAAGACACCCCACATCACAACATTTGTATGTGAGATCCTTTCCATGTTTCACACGGAGAGTTATCCTTTGGCAGACTGCGTATCCAATTTCTTTTCTGCCTTTCTTTAGGCCTTCAGATAATTTAAGACCTGGAAACTCTGGCTCACCTTACTAGGTGTCCATTACTATTCCTATGAAATGAGTTCTGGCCCCACTCCAGTCGCCCGTAGGCTTTGTATGACTGAGTGTCCAATATCATCATATCAAAGGAATTTTGGCCCACTCCAGTCGCCCGGAGGCTTTGAATGACTGAGTGTCCAATATCATCCTATGAATGATCTTCTGCCAAATAGTGTGACAGGCTCAACGTTTTTAGCTTTTAGACTTCTTCCGTTATGATTGGTGCCATACAATTCTTGGCGCTTACTTAAGAGTGGTAACAGTTTTCACACAGTTAGTGGATCTTTCTCCCTCGTATGTGCGAACATACTTTACACACTTTTAATAATTACACTTAAAAGAACGGTGTCGCGCCCTATTTTGACCTTGCTCGGGTCAAAGCGGAGCTCGGACGTATGGGGTGATTCCTGGGTAAAGGATTGAGGAGTCGCCACCTAATTATTTTTACGGTGAATTAGGACACCTAAATATTAAACTAAGTGCTGCAATGTAAACTCCAATTTTAAGGTCTGCGAAACTAGTGAGATTCTAGGTAAGGGTTCTTTATTATCCTAAAGGGAAGGGGTTAGGCATCCTTTAAGATCCGCTAACTTGCGGTTATCCGGTAAAACTCAGGTTAATTATTATTAGAAAAAATGCGTGTTTGAAGCATGAAGTTTAAAAGATGTTTGTTAATAATTAATAAAAAGGGGATGCATTTTAAAAGATAGATGAATGTAGAGATTTTTCAAATATGCATTTATATGATATCTAAAGAGAAATACATATAGAGTTGAAAAATATGTATTTGACAATTGATAGTAAAACAATTTATTTATAATGCCAAAGAAGTAAAATTTTGAGAAATCAATGAATTATAAACTGACAAAAGATAAACTTATTCAGTATGATTAATAAAGCAAAATAAAAGATGACAAAAGTTATTTTTGAAAATCTTGAATTCGCATGACGAGCCTAAAATAAATAAACTAGCGAAGGATTTCTAAGTTTGCGAGCCTACAAATAAGCTAGCGACGGGTTTCAAATCTTAAACTAACCTATGAATAAATCCTAAGTTTGCCTATTCTAAGCATTTCAATAATTACATAAGTGCGATAAATAATATTACAATACAAAGCGAAATAAAAGCTGAATTAAAGAAAGAAATAACAATAAATAAACTCCGAGGAATATTGCCGTTATTTACTTTAATCCCTGCAAGCTGTCAAGAACAAACGGTTAGAAACATTTAAATACAAATAACTTCATATCCGTATTCAAAACAGTGAATGTTTTGATCGCGGAGGGCTCAGACTTAAATTTTGAAAAGAACATTCCAATCACGTCGTGGCTGCAAACATATGACTAATGTAGTTTATTTTGATTGCCTCGCCTACTAAACGCGTGTCGGTCTCTCGGGTGAAATAGAAAAGATCACTATAATCACGCCGTGGGTCGCGAATATATAACTTGTTGGTTATTTTAGTCACCTCGCCTACTAAACATGTTGATCTCGGATAAAAGGTTTAAGTCTTCATCCTTGCCCGAAGTTATATTTCCGTCTTTGCAATCTGTGTAGGCCTCAAAATCGACGGATATTTTTCATCGGCCGGTAGTAATGCGTGTTCAAATCAAGAAAAATAAAATCGAATGTAAACAGAAGCAGCAGCAGAGCGTAAAAACAGATGCTTGAGCGATGGCGGAAAAAACAGAGGCAGAAAAACAGCTTCCGAAAATGACGCGGTGTCTAGTTTTAAAACAATAAAGCAAAGAGAACGGTAATTTGAATGTCAAACAAAGAACTAAATAGAAAGCAATGTTGGAAAAATGCGATGTTTAGTTTAAAACAAGAAATGATAAGGCAAGAAACAAGAATCAAACGGGAGCAACCGAACAGAAAAACAAATACCAACAGACGCGGTATTTATTCAAATAAAGAAAAACAAGAATATGAAACCAGAAGCGTCTCCGAAGATGGACGCAATATTGGTTTGGATCAATAAAACAACAAAGAGAATGCGATATTAATTCAATCAATAACATAATAATAACGCCAAAGAAACAGATGAGCGATTTAAAATACCCGACCCGAAGTTCGAAATTCGAAATATTCAAATCGGGTCGCCTGACTCGGTCGATGATTCAAACCCGAAATCGATTTCAAAGACCAATTTCAGATAATCAAGAACAAGAATATGAAATGCAAGAATTAAAAATGTTGCCTAAACTGGTCGACTGACCGTCGATGATCTGACCGGATCAATGATCCAAACTTGAATCAGATTTCAAACCAAATTCAGATAACCAATAACAAGAATATGAAATGCAAGGATTCAAAATATTACCCAAACCGGTCGACCCGACCGTCGATGATCTGACCGGATCAGTGTTTCAACCCGGATCAGATTTCAACACCAAATTCAGATAACCAATAACAAGAATATGAAATGCAAGGATTCTGAAAATAATGATCAAATCGGGTCGACCCGACCCGACCCGAAACAGTGACCCGACCCGAATTGGAGTTTTCAACCCGGAATCAAATAATTTCATCAATTTCAGATAACCAATGATAACAACAGCAGCAATGTAAGAAAATTGGAAAAATCTAAACCGGGTCGACCTGATCCGGGTCAATGGCCCGACCCGAATTGTGTGTTCAACCCGAAGTCAAATAATTTCATCAATTTCAGATAACCAATGATAACCACAGCAGCAATGAAATTTGGAAATTTAAATCGGTCGACGACCGGTCGATGACCGACCGAAAATCAGTGACCCAAATCAAATCTTAACACCAAATTCAGATAACCAACATACATAAATATGAAATGCAAGAATTCTGAAAATGTTACCCGAACCGGGTCGACCCGGGTCGGATCGACCCGACCCGAATAGTGAAAAAATCAGAGAAATCAAAGGGGGTGACAAACCTTTTCGGACTTGATTCTTGGAACAACAACGAAGCCAAATGCTTTAAACTCAAGAACACAACAAAATATCTATGTATATATTGAATAATCTTCCGAAAATCCTTCCGAAAAATGTATTTTTTCTCCCCGAAAATCCTCTCCAAAATGAAGAACAATCATGGGGTATTTATAGGTGGATTTCCCCCCAAGAATCGAGTTTGAAATTCGAATTAAAGGTAAAGAAAAATCTGAATTTGGAAGCGGATTTTAGGGGGTATGGGCGGACGAAGTGATGGGAGAGGTGTGGGGGTGTCAGGGTTGGTGGCAGGGAGTGGGTGGTGGCGGCGAGGTGGCCGTCGGGCATGGGGGTATGGGGCATCGGCGACTTGAGGTTGAAGGAGGTTTAGGTTTTTGATTTTTTTTTTTTTTTGGTTCGTTTTGGGGTTTTTGGGGAATTAAAAGGGGTTGGGCTGGTGGGTTACGGGTCGGGGCTGACGGTGGGCCGGTTCGGTTGGGCTTGGGAATTGGGGATTTAATTGGGGAGTGGGCTTGGGATTTAATTGTGGAGTGGGCTTGTGGTGTTGTTGGCCGATTTGGGTGGGTATAGGAATTAAATTGGGGATTTGGGCTGGTCCAATTGGAAGGGTGAAGTTTATTTTGGGATTGGGCTTGTGGGAATTTAATTTGGGGATTGGGCTTGTGGGAATTTAATTTGGGGATTGGGCTTTGGACGAAAAATGGGTTTTAATTTAGGTTGGGTAGAAATTGTATTGGGTTAGGAAATAAAAATGGGTTAGGAATTGAAAAATATAAAAGGGGTTTAATATTAAAGATATTATATATATATATATATATATATATATATATATATATATATATATATTTTGTAAAAGATGTGAATTATTTAAAATAACATAACAACGTGATAATAATAAAATATAATTTTTGCGAAATGCTTAATGCTTAATAAAAGGGAAATGCGATGCAATTTTGCGAGAATAAAATAATATAATATTTCGGATAAAAATGCAAATGATATAAAATATGCGAATAATAATAATAATATGAAGATACACACATATATGCCTATATTTTAAAATTATTTTAAAAGTGTCAAAAATATTAAAAATTACGAATAAAATCATAAACGATGGGACAAAATTGGGTGTCAACAAATGCCCCTCTTTGGACGGAGACGATGAAAGAGTTTTCGGCCAAAGAAAGTTGACTGAGTAGCCAATTTTGCCCTGATCCTCGGGACTGCATGGTAAGAAATAGAATCCCGAGGGGTATAGAAGTTGCAAAAAGATGGTGCACATTCAAGAAACAATGCCCCAGTGTTGACTTAGGATGACACTGGTCGTTGATGCGAGAAACTAATGGGAAAGAGCGGATCGACGTTCGAAGTAGGTCGTTGACCAAATTGCCTCGGTTCGTCGTAAGAGATAGTCCCACGCTGTGATGAAGTTCCTGCAAACTAAAAACTCCTGCAAACTAAAGCTTAAGATATAATTAGTGTATAACTGCTGAGAAAAATTATAGAGAAAATAACTTAGAAATACCCGCATTAGGAGGTGGGCGCATGACTGAAATTAAAAATACCCTCATTATAAGGTGGGCGCCTGACTGAAATTAAAATACCCGCATTATAAGGTGGGCGCCTGAAATGACGTCGTTGGATTGACGTGTTGTGTTGAAGACGTCGTTGTAATGTTGTTGACGTCGTTGTAAAAAGACGATTGTTGTCTTTGCATGTAACGTCGAGGACGTTGTTGTAATCTTTGTTTCTTTGTAAAGATAATTGTTGTGTTGCATGTAACGTCGAGGACGTTGTTGTAATCTTTGTTTCTTTGTAAAGATAATTGTTGTCTTTGAAGACGTCGTTGTAATCTTTGTTGGCGTCGTTGTAATCAGTAAAAATAAATATTGTGCGTAAGACGTCGTTGTAATCTTTGTTGACGTCGTTGTAATACTGTAAAAATAAATGTTGTGCAGAAGACGTCGTTGTAATGCTGTTGACGCCATTGTAATGCTGTAAAAATAAATGTTGTGCTGAAGACGTCGTTGTAATGCTGTTGACGTTGTAAAAAAAATAAATGTTGTGCAGAAGACGTCGTTGTAATGCTATTGACGTCGTTGTAATACTGTAAAAATAAATGTTGTGCAGAAGACGCCGTTGCGTAGGCGTGTTGTTGATGACGCCGTTGTATGGGCGCGTTGCTGATGACATCATTGTAATGTTGTTGATGTCGTTGTTGTAAGAATGATACGCTGGGGTCGTCGTTGTATCGACGTGTTGTGTTGAAGACGTCATTGTGATGACGTTGTTGCAAGAATGTAATGCTGTTTGTTGTAAGAGATGTAAGTGACGTCCTTGCCGTCAGTTTGCTGTAATAGGGTTCCACGTTGTGCTGAATCTTCTGCCGATCCAAACTCATGTGAATTGAAATGTCGTCCTGGCACGGGCGAAAATGTGATGCGACGTCTTTGCCGTCGGGTTTGCCTTGTTGTGGTTCTTTGTGATCCGAAATAACATCTTTGTGCAGACATAATAGTCGGGACCCTGTAGGTCAAGATGATGTCTTCGTATAAATGCAGAACAAGAACGTAATCCTTGTAGTGAGTTGTAGTGCCGAAATTCTTTGGGGAATTGATCATAACTGATGTGGCTTCCCTGCTTTTTCAACCTGAAGAACCTGTACTCAAAGAAAATTTGTGAGTTTGGGGAGGGGCGGTTGATTCGCGTTGACTTTGTAGCTTTGGCTCTTGATGGCTGCATGTCCTGCTGATTCGGACCTGTAGCTCCTGTCTGGTTCCCAGTCTTGGCTAACCGTTAATGAAAACATTTGTTGAAAATAAGTTGTTTATAAGAAAGTATGTTTATCATTAAAAAGTTCTTGTCGAACTCTAATGAAAAAATATTTGTTGAAAATGATTTGCTTATAAGAAAGTATGCATATATATAAAATATCTTATCAAACTCTAATGAAAATATTTGGTGAAAATAAATTGCGTATAAGAAAGTAGGCATATATGTAAAAAATTATGTCGAACTCTAATGAAAGTATTTTTTGAAAATAAATTGCTTATAAGAAAGTAGGCATATAGGCAAAAAGTTCTGTCGAACTCTAATGGAAATATTTGTTAAAAATAAATTGCTTATAAGAAAGTATGCATATATGTAAATATCATCGGCGGTGACATGCGGTGAAACAGAGCAAACGTCTTATCCAAAATTCTCTTAGGCTGAAGACTTAGTTTGCCGATGCTTTTCCATGTTTATCGGCGTCCTCTGGTAGTGATCCCTTAAAAATGCCCCAGTTTTCGATATGTGAGGATGATGATCTTTTAAACGGACAACAGAGTCTTGTGTAGATTGCTTGCCTGCCCTATCAGGGTGATCAGATGGGTGCATTTTATCATGTACGAGATAAAGGAGAAAATATTTCCTAATGGTGGGACCGAAGCCGATTTAGGCCGCCTACGTATCCCCATGAGGGAATCAGGTCATGACGTAGTTCATTACAAGTAAAGAGGGTTGTAAGGTTTTTCTAAAGATGGGACCGAAGCCGATGTGGCCGCCTACGTATCCCGCCGAGGGAATCAGGTCATTACGTAGTTCAGGTTACAAGTAAAAGGGAACTGTAAGGGTTTTTCTAAAAGTGGGACCGAAGCCGATGTGGCCGCCTACGTATCCCGCCGAGGGAATCAGGTCATGACGTAGTTCAGGTATTTCTATTTTCGGAAGTCTCTGGTTCATCTCCGGAAAGAGTGATAAGTTCCAGGCCAGTCTGTTCGGATGCATCTAAATCAGTCATTTTGCTGAAGGATTGTGCCTTTGACCTCGTGAAGTAGGGATGATCCGCCATTTTTAGTCAACGCAAATCAACCTTTGGGAAGAATAATTTAGGAAAAATAAACCTTCTAAAAAATGAAGAAAACCAAGTTAGTATAGGGCGAGTAATTATTGCTTTAAATAATACATAGTGAAAAAGCATGAGAAAACAACAAAATGATTGTAAGGCAATTAAATGCGCATCCTAATATGCATGGGGCCTCCCTTATGCCGGAGGTGGGCCTAAACGCCCGGATATGCTTGGGATTACTGACAGATTTGATCCAAGTCGCAAAGCTGCAATGCTTTGTTGGAAATGAGACAAAATGAATGTACATTTTCCAATTTCGGATGTCATGATTAGTCTTGGATTAGTCTATCCTTATCACGCTACACATAATATGATGATTGGTCGTTGGGTTGTGAGACCCGTAGACATCTTTGGCGGATTTCTTTATTGTGGAGTCGATACCAAGGATCGACCCACCTAAGGTGTATGCATGCATGACTTAAAATAAAGGGTGGTATAGCTCTATCTTATATTTTCTAAGATTTGGCTGACTAGACACAAGGTTCCCGAGCGGACTACTCGAGGGAGAAGGCTACGCGGCCACCAGATGGTCCGGTCACTCCGCGCATACGCCAACTCTCCTAAATTTTGGTAGATTGAAAGAAATTTGCGGGTGCGTAAAACACACCTCGCGTGTAGTGTGTGATAGTGTCAATTTTCCAGAGTGGAAGAAATATGAACGAAATGCCAATTTATGATAAGCAATAAAAATATAGAAATTAAAGCAGTTATGCATACAAAAAATTTCATAAAGGAAACAAATCAAAGCATTACATCAAACAAAGAGTGAAAGTAAAGCACAATTATAATTAACCTGAATTTGCTATGGTTAGGAACCTGAAAATTCCCCAGTGGAGTCGCCATGCTGTCGCGCCCTATTTTGACCGGCTCGGGTCAAAGCGGAGCGCGGACGTGTCCGGGTGATTCCTGGGTAAAGGATTGAGGAGTCGCCACCTAATTATTTTTACGGTGAATTAGGACACCTAAATATTAAACTAAGTGCTGCAATGTAAACTCCAATTTTAAGGTCTGCGAAACTAGTGAGATTCTAGGTAAGGGTTCTTTATTATCCTAAAGGGAAGGGGTTAGGCATCCTTTAAGATCCGCTAACTTATGTTATCAGGTAAAACTCAGGTTAATTATTATTAGAAAAATGCGTGTTTGAAGCATGAAGTTTAAAAGATGTTTGTTAATAATTAATAAAAAGGGATGCATTTTAAAAGATAGATGAATGTAGAGATTTTTCAAATATGCATTTATATGATATCTAAAGAGAAATACATATAGAGTTGAAAAATATGTATTTGACAATTGATAGTAAAACAATTTATTTATAATGCCAAAGAAGTAAAATTTTGAGAAATCAATGAATTATAAACTGACAAAAGATAAACTTATTCAGTATGATTAATAAAGCAAAATAAAAGATGACAAAAGTTATTTTTGAAAATCTTGAATTCGCATGACGAGCCTAAAATAAATAAACTAGCGAAGGATTTCTAAGTTTGCGAGCCTACAAATAAGCTAGCGACGGGTTTCAAATCTTAAACTAACCTATGAATAAATCCTAAGTTTGCCTATTCTAAGCATTTCAATAATTACATAAGTGCGATAAATAATATTACAATACAAAGCGAAATAAAAGCTGAATTAAAGAAAGAAATAACAATAAATAAACTCAGGAATATTGCCGTTATTTACTTTAATCCTGCAAGTCATCAAGAACAAACGGTTAGAAACATTTAAATACAAATAACTTCATATCCGTATTCAAAGCGGTGAATGTTTTGATCGCGGAGGCTCGAACTTAAATTTTGAAAAGAACATTCCAATCACGTCGTGGCTGCAAACATATGACTAATGTAGTTTATTTTGATTGCCTCGCCTACTAAACGTGTCGGTCTCTCGGGTGAAATAGAAAAGATCACTATAATCACGTCGTGGTCGCGAATATATAACTTGTTGGTTATTTTAGTCACCTCGCCTACTAAACATGTTGATCTCGGATAAAAGGTTTAAGTCTTCATCCTTGCCCGAAGTTATATTTCCGTCTTTGCAACTGTGTAGGCCTCAAAATCGACGGATATTTTTCATCGGCCGATGTAATGCGTGTTCAAATCGATAAAAAATAAAATCGAATGTAAACAAAGAAGCAGCAGCAGATAGCGTAAAAACAAAGAGCGATGCGATGGCGGAAAAAACAGAGGCGTAAAAACAGCTCGAAAATGACGCGGTGTCTAGTTTTAAAACAAGAAAGCAAGAGAACGGTAATTTGAATCTTTGAAACAATGGCTGAAATAGAAAGCAATGTTGGAAAAATGCGGTGTTTAGTTTAAAAGCAAGAAATGATAAAGGCAAGATAAAGCGATGTCGAAGCGGGAGCAAAGCGAAAGCGAAAAAGCAGGCCCGAAACAGGCGGTATTTATTCAAACAAGAAAAAAGCGATAATATGAAAGCAGAAGCGTCTCGAAGATGGGCGCAATATTGGTTTGGATCAATAAAACAACAAAGAGAATGCGATATTAATTCAATCAATAACATAATAATAACGCCAAAGAAAGCAGACGATGGCGATTTAAAATACCCGACCCGAAGTTAAAATTCGAAATATTCAAATCGGGTCGCCCGACTCAGTCGATGATTCAAACCCAAATCGATTTCAAAGACCAATTTCAGATGACCAAGAACAAGAATATGAAATGCAAGAATTCTGAAAATGTTGCCCAAATCGTCGATCTGACCGGTCGATGATCTGACCGGATCAGCGATCCAAACTTGAATCAGATTTCAAACCAAATTCAGATAACCAATAACAAGAATATGAAATGCAAGGATTCTGAAAAATATTACCCAAACCGGGTCGACCCGACCCGGATCAGTGTTTCAACCCGGATCAGATTTCAACACCAAATTCAGATAACCAATAACAAGAATATGAAATGCAAGAGTTCTGAAAATAATGATCAAATCGGGTCGACCCGACCCGACCCGAAACAGTGACCCGACCCGAATTGGAGTTTTCAACCCGGAATCAAATAATTTCATCAATTTCAGATAACCAATGATAACAACAGCAGCAATGTAAGAAAATTGGAAAAATCTAAACCGGGTCGACCTGACCCGGGTCAGTGACCCGACCCGAATTGTGTGTTCAACCCGAAGTCAAATAATTTCATCAATTTCAGATAACCAATGATAACAACAGCAGCAATGAAATTTGGAAATTTAAATCGGGTCGACCCGACCCGGGTCAGTGACCCGACCCGAAAATCAGTGATCCAAATCAAATCTTAACACCAAATTCAGATAACCAACATACATAAATATGAAATGCAAGAATTCTGAAAATGTTACCCGAACCGGGTCGACCCGACCCGAATAGTGAAAAAATCAGAGAAATCAAAGGGGATGACAAACCTTTTCGGACTTGATTCTTGGAACAACAACGAAGCCAAATGCTTTAAACTCAAGAACACAACAAAATATCTATGTATATATTGAATAATCTTCCGAAAATCCTTCCGAAAATGTATTTTTTCTCCCCGAAAATCCTCTCCAAAATGAAGAACAATCATGGGGTATTTATAGGTGGATTTCCCCCCAAGAATCGAGTTTGAAATTCGAATTAAAGGTAAAGAAAAATCTGAATTTGGAAGCGGATTTTAGGGGGTATGGGCGGACGAAGTGATGGGAGAGGTGTGGGGGTGTCAGGGTTGGTGGCAGGGAGTGGGTGGTGGCAGAGGGCGAGGTGACCGGTCGTGCATGGGGGTATGGGGCATCGGCGACTTGAGGTTGAAGGAGGTTTAGGTTTTTGATTTTTTTTTTTTGGTTCGTTTGGGGTTTGGGGAATTAAAGGGGTTGAAATTTGGTGGAGTTCTGGTCGGGGCTGACGGTGGGCCGGTTCGGTTGGGCTTGGGAATTGGGGATTTAATTGGGGAGTGGGCTTGGGATTTAATTGGGGAGTGGGCTTGTGGTGTTGGCCGATTTGGGCTGGGTATAGGAATTAAATTGGGGATTTGGGCTGGTCCAATTGGAAGGGTGAAGTTTATTTTGGGATTGGGCTTGTGGGAATTTAATTTGGGGATTGGGCTTGTGGGAATTTAATTTGGGGATTGGGCTTTGGACGAAAAATGGGTTTTAATTTAGGTTGGGTAGAAATTGTATTGGGTTAGGAAATAAAAATGGGTTAGGAATTGAAAAATATAAAAGGGGTTTAATATTAAAGATATTATATATATATATATATTTTGTAAAAGATGTGAATTATTTAAAATAACATAACAACGTGATAATAATAAAATATAATTTTTGCGAAATGCTTAATGCTTAATAAAAGGGAATTGCGATGCAATTTTGCGAGAATAAAATAATATAATATTTCGGATAAAAATACAAATGATATAAAATATGCGAATAATAATAATAATATGAAGATACACACATATATGCCTATATTTTAAAATTATTTTAAAAGTGTCAAAAATATTAAAAATTACGAATAAAATCATAAAAGATGGGACAAAATTGGGTGTCAACAAACGGATCTTTTTAAGTCGTTTAAAAATCCAATCTTTAAACGGGAAGGAAGATGAGATTAAACTTCTAATTTTAAAGCGTAAGGAATATAAATTATTTCGAAAAACATTTTCATATTTCTCCTTACTTTAAGCCTTTTTTAATCAGACATCATTTAATCTTTATTCTTGACAAGGAAGAAAAATAATTTATCCCAATTTCGGATTCTGGCCCACTTCAGTCAATTCATCGGACTGAGTGTCCATTTCCTCCTTACCATAATTCAGATCCTTTGTTTGGGACAGATATAGGTCTTCTGCTGCAAGATAGAACCACATCTTCAGCCTTCTCCTCTTGTCCCAGTTGACATCCTCAACCTCTCGTGAGCGCTTGTTCCCACAACTCTCCAGAGCGGTGACACCATGAACACGTTGACCTTCAACGGCATAATCATCACTATCTTCTATCAGAAAACCACGGCAATATCCAGATTTGATCACACAACTTTTGACCGACATCTTTCGAACACTAATACTAATACAATCTTGTCTTAAACTAAACACCGACGGTTCAAGACATCACGTTCACCGCGCAGTAAGTAAGTCCGGTGGTATTCAACTAGGGAAGGTTTAAAATGGAAGCTACCTCTCCTGATGCAATATCTTTTCGCTGAAAGATTGCTGAAAGTAGGCACCTTGTGTGTGCGCTAAAATCTCTCTTTCATAGAGGGGATTGTTGGAAATTTGCCTTTGGCGGGGAGGTGCGTCTACCCATATTTAATGAATTAAACACTAGTGTTCCGCATGTTGGAGGCTTTGTCTTTTCTCACATGCATAATCTACTAAGTGAGTAGATGACTGTAGGGCCAAGAATCGTCAAATTTCGTTGAGAAATGAAAGAGATATTGGTCCACGAAGTAAGGTGTTTGAGACATGGAAATATGGTGTGGGACAAATCTACCACATCGGTGGGAAAAAGAAGAATTGCTCTCTTTATAAGTCTCTAAAGTGGTTAAGGGTTTGGGACCCCAAGGGGTATCCCATGTGTTTAAAGGAGGGAGGACCTAGATGTGTTTGGGTTCAAGGCTAAGCCCACACGCGCGCAGCCGCCGCCCGCCCGTCCGGTCTCGGGCTTGGGCTTGGGCTGTGGAGACTTTCTGATATTATCTTTTTGGACACCAAATTGCTTAATATTTACGGTTTGGTCCCTAGAGTTTCTGAAAAGTTGATTTTGGGAATGACGGAAGGCAGAAACTTTCTGCCTACTGTTTGAGCTATTTTCTGGAGTATTAACCAGCCATTACTTGGCTGTTAACTCCTCCATAAACATCCATCCTTCAATGACCATAATCAGCCTCTCTAATGGCCATTAACAGCCCTCTCTAATGGCCATTAACAGCCCTCACTAATGCCATTAATAGCCTTGTTTGGCAGTTGAGGAGTCCCTCCTCCATGCTATATATTGAGCTGTTTGGCTCAATTGTGGAACACGAATAACACATAACATACAGTGACGAAAGACAGTGAGGAAAGACACACATATACACAAGATATACACAACAGAGACACACTATATACACATAGACAAAGCATAAGAGAAAGTCAGTCCAAAAACGTTGGACGAAAACATAAACTCTTCCTTCCTTTTCCATTTCTTCAGCAAGTCAATTCGTATTTGTTTTCTTCGTCAGACTCAACCTATTTGCTTTGTAGCGTTGAGATTAAAGTGTTGTTTTATCTTGGGAGACTATTGCCCGCTAACGTAAAAGCATATATACGGGGCAATCTTGTCTTAAGGACAGAGTGCAATCACTCGACTCAGCACACAGTTGTAACCATCCAGATTTAATGTTTCTTGATTTCAGGTTATCAAGATTCAAGATTCAACAACTTTGCGGCAGTTCTGAAGATTGACTATTTATTTATCCTTTCGAATACTTGTAATATTTATTTACTTCCCGTACTGCTTTACAATACCCAACAAAATTATCTAGACTAGATTGACACTTCCAAGTTCCAAAAATATCATATTAGGTAGACTGCTGAAATTAATTAGCATGTTTACAAGTTAATTTCTATTTCCAAAAGTTTTTGTTCTATTTTTATTTATGGTAAAATGTTATGAAATTGGTATTTTCACGTTTTAAAATAGAACAAAGAAATAGTACATAAAACATTCTTCACTTTGCTTTTAATTTTTGAAAAATCTATAAACATCATTCGACTATTCTAACTAACAAGTGCTATTAAACACAACCAACAAGTAAGTCCCATTTATGACTTCATATATTATATACATATATAGTTATACCAATTTGTTTATAGTATTCATATTATTAGTTGAGTAAAAATTTTATGCGTCAAATGCTAATTTAAATGAAAATGCACTCAGTCGTTATATTTCGATTCTCTTTTGTTAATTTTCGATTTGATGTTAATAATTTTGACGTCTTGATATATGTCTGTGTTAGAGTTTTCTTGATTTGGAATATGTTTCGTGTCTAACTTAAGAAATTTTGCACAAGTTATTTGAGTCACTGCATTTTATAGCCAAAAATTATTTTGGACATTCTACTCGTTTGGTAAAAGGAGTAAGAGAATTTAATTTCGAGATTAAATTTGAGATGCGTTTATTCTATGTTTGATTGGGATAAAATCACGGTATAACTAATTTTAAGATTAGTTATTTCGGGATTGTAGTGTTATTTTTATCTCCGTAAAAGGATGGAATAACTAATCATGTACAAAATATATGACAAAATAATCTCTAATTAAATAACGACAACAAAAAATAAGACGGACAAAACAAATAAAGCAACATTAGTAATAAGAATAAAAAATACGACACAAATAAAGATTATTCACAAAAAAGTATAAAATTAAAACTATAGTTCTAAAGAACTACAAAATGAATTGACCCGCCCAATGTTTACTACAAATGAAGAATAAAAAGAAGAACGAACCGAAGTTATTATTTTGAAACGGGAAAAGGGCAAAAAATACCCCACATTATTAAAAATAGGATAAATTTACCCTCAGTTATGTTTTTGGCTCCAAAATACCCTCACTATTAACTTTTTGGCTCAAAAATACACTCTAACTAAACTAAGAGAAAATAGCCAAATGAACCCCTAACATTTGGCCGAAATCCCAACTACACACCAAATCTTTGCGAGGGTTCTATCACCCGTGTTCATTTTAAAAGTAAAATATACTCACCCTTAAATACTAAGCTGGATATGTGCGTGACTACACCGCACTCAGGCGTGTTCCAACTAAAAAAAATAGACCCCAACGTTTAAAAATACACATGTGGCCGCCCAAATAAGCAAAAAATAAACACCCAACAATAATATCATCTTCCTCCTTTTAATTTATACCCGACACTGCTCAATTCAAAGCTCTAATCTCCCAAACTCTTTTCAGCCATTTTTAAAGACTGAAGCTGCCATATCTGTGTCGGAATTTTTTGTAATGGAAAGAGGTTAGTTTAATTTAGTGTTAATTGGTATACTTTACTTCATATATTTAGGGTTTGAAATTTCTTCCCCAATTCTTGCTCATATATGCTTGTTTATGACTTGTTAGGGTTTGTAATGGAAAAAATCGACTTGAATAGACTGTGTATGGAGAAGGCTGACCCAATGCTCAAAGCCGTAGTGCAATGCAAACATGAAACTTTGTTGCAAATGCAAATTTCTTGGTCGAATCCTAATCCTGGGAGAAGATATTGATCTTGTCTTTACTATGGCGTATGGTCTTGCCCCTATGGTGTTCTATTTTTCAAACTTAATTTGCTCATTTATGCTCTGTTTTGATAATTTTCAGCCTAAAAATTGCAAAATGTTTCGGTGGAGAGAAAAAAAAAAGTTGATCCAAGATAAAAATTTATCCTCCAAAAATTGGTGAACAAAATCAGAGATTTGAAGAAGAAATTAGTGCAATATGACTGTCTCAAGATGGAATCGGCTGAGCTCAAAAGTATCGACATGAATTCGGTTGAGCTTGATAGGCCAAAAGAGGACATAAGTGTGCAGCCGCCAAGGAAGAGCAAATGGTGTAGGTTCAATAGGAATTTCATTTTGTGTTTTGTGGTTTGTATTGTTGTTTTGTTCATCAGCAACCTATTTCATATTTGCAATTCAAAGATTGAACAAATGAAATTGCCATAGAGCATCATTGTGAAAGTTAATATATACTACCTCACCAATTCTGTAGCACAAACTCATAATATATGCTCAAACAGTACACACAATAAGGCTGCTAAAACAGTGCATAAACAAGGGAGAAATACACAAAGGTTGCACTTTTCACAAACAATTCTGCACTATAAAAAAGGCCAGCCTGGTGCACTAAGCTCCTGCTATGCGTAGGGTCCGAAAAAGGGCCGGATCACAAGGGTCTATTGTACGTAGCCTTACCTTGCATTTCTGAAAGAGGTTGATGCAGAATATTTCATAACAACCCAAAATAACAATAATCAAATTTTTCAAGTCTACTCAATAACTTAATATTGGTACATCACCATTCTAAAAGCATCAAAAATAAAGATTTTCAAGTTTACACATAACTATGACAACAAAAGTCAATCTTTTCAAGTAACATTAGATTTTTTCATGGCTCCTTGGACTGTGAACTGCTTGGCCTTTTTCTCATCCTTTGCTGGCCTTGGATATCTTGTAGCTTTCTTGTTGTGATTGCTTCTTTTCCTTTCCATTTCAGCTTACTATTGGCACTAGGCTTGTAACCAATGTCACCAATTATATCAGCTAATCTAGTCACCTTTTGCTGTACCAGTTGAGAAAATTTTACTGCTTGACATGCCAGACTTTACACAAAAAATGACAACACTTTAGTTATGTCAACATACACATACAAGAACAATTGAAACGACTTTTAAATACTCACATTAAGAGTTTTGAAGTCATTTTCAGCCTAAAAAACATCCATTCCCATGACTCTTGGCCTTTTATATGGGGTAGTGCACCTCTTCCTCGTCCTCTCTCAGCAGTAGGAGGTGCAGAAGATGATACAGTGAATTCAGGAGGTGCTGGAGGTGCAGCAGGTGTAGGAATTGCAGTAGGTGTGCTCTATTTTTCAGTACTGGAGCTGTTTTTTAGGTCTTCCCCTTCCCCTTTTTGCAGTAGGATCAACTTCTGCTGGTGTTTTCTATATTACAAAGAAATACAAAATGAGAAAGGATCATTTTAAGTTGAAGAATTGCATAAATGAAAGTTACCTTTGGTCTTCCCCTTGCCCTTGAACTTGATGGTGCTGTTGTCCTGGCCCTTGAACTTGAACTTGCCATTATTGATGACTCAACACCTTTACTTTTTGGGCATCTTCTCTTGTTGTGTCCTCTTGTATGGCAGTTACTATATGTCATGGCCATTCCAGTTCTAGATAACTTTTCAGATTTCTTAGTCTCATGGACCTCTTTCCTTTTTACCTTTGCTGGCCTGCCTGGCATGGTCTTATACTTTGGTGGTGCAACAGTTGAATTAGTAGAGATAGGCCACATTTCCATATTTGTTACTGGTTGAAGAACAGTGGCATATGTTCTCAAGTAAGTCTCTTTGTTGTAGCAGCTATGCATGTAGTCAAGGGGGTCATACTGTTTGTGTTGTACTGCAGCTAAAGCATGAGCACATGGTATTCCCTTAATTGCCAAGCCCTACAACTACAGTTCCTTCTAGCAAGATCCATTGTGTGTTGGCAAAGTCCTTCTTTCACTTCATATCCTGCTACTCCATTAAAATTAATGTTATAGTCCATTGACCTAGTAATGTTCTCTTCTAGGACCTTCATTGCCATTGGAGAGTAATTAGTTCTCGAAGTATTTGCAAACTCTCGCAACTTACCAATCCCTGCCATCATCTTTACTCTTATCTCTTCAAGCATAGTAATGATTGTCTTGTGCCTAGTAGTCAAGTTAGTAAACATACCTTACAGTCAACAAAATTCAAAAACTAAACAAGTACACATACCCAGCAGCCAAGATTCATGAATTAAAACACTCAGACATGTTGTTGTCCACAGAATCACATTTAAATTCAGTGTTGAAATACATCTTACACCAGTACTCTCTATTGAAGTACATCAGCTTTTCCATCATTTCTACTGGATCAAGTTTCTTCATCTTCTCAATATTTCTTATCAATTGAGACTCATGATTACTCTTTGCAATCTTACAAAACTGTTGCCTTCTTTGAAGTCCTCTCTATTCCTTACAAAAGTTAACCAAGATGTGCCTAGCACATTTTCTGTGTTCAGCAGCAGGTAACAGGTCTTGAATTGCTATAAACAGTCCCTAAAACAAAACAAGTTAGTAAGATTAAGACACATAAATGAATATGAAACATAATTCAAATAAATAAAAAGTACACATACCTTTTGCATATTTGTAATCAAGGTTAATTCTGCACCATCTCCAAGTACAAAATCTTCTTTCAGACATTTGACAAATAAAGTCTATGTACTCTTGTTCTCATACTCAACTATTGCCCATGCAAGAGACAGCATTTGGTTATTACCATCTCTACACATGGCAACCAACAACTGACCTTTGCAAATCCTTTTTAAGAAACATCCATCCAAAACTATGCACTTCCTACGGGTCAAAAATGCCTTTTTCAATGCATCAAAACAGATGTAAAAAGTCTGGAAAACTGGCTTTATCAGATGCATTAGGTTCTCCAATTTCACAACACAAGTGCTCCCAGGATTGGTCCTTAACAGTTCATCCTTGTAGTCAGGAATTTTTCCAAATTCCTAAATATGATCACCCATGATCTCTTTCAAAATTTTTAGCTCTTGCTCTCCTAACAGTAGTCTTTCCAACATGAATTATAATTTTTTTTTAATTAGTTCTTGCATTTGAAGACTTATATTTAGCTGCTCAATTATTCTCTTTCTATAGACCTCAGCTATGAATTTTGTATTACACAAGTAATTTCTGGTGCTCTTGTTGCAAGTATGCTTTGGATTGTAAATTTTTATTTGAAAATCATTTGTGGTGTTGTCAAGACATGCATACAAAAGCCATGGACAATCATTTTTGCACCTAACTCTAACCCTTTTTGGCTCATTCACCCACTTTTCCACTTGAACCCTCATTTGAATATCATATCTAGTTACTGCACTTCTAAACTCATGCACATCCTTAAAGATCATATCCAACTGTCACACACATTTTTTTTCAGTGGGATCATGAATGATTTTCTTTTTTTCTTTCCTACTCCTTGAATACCTTGCCCTTCTTGGTGCATTTACCCTACCACATTCAGCATCTTCTCCTTCATCCCAATACTCATCCTCATCTATTTCAAAACTATCATCATCAGAACTTGAAAAGTAAGGCTCATCACCTCCTAACCTTCCATCAAGACTTATTTTACCTGTTTCAGTTTCATTAAAACCTAGATCTATACCAGCTTCACCTGCTGGTACATCTTCACTATCAGGTTTTTTTTCTTTCCTTCTCTTTCTCCTTTGAAAAGTCCTTCTTTCAGCCCTCAACTCTCTAACCTTATCATGTTCATCACTTCCATAGTCCTCCTCATCTTCCCCAATTATTCCTTCTAAAGATTCTTCACTATCAGCAGTTGAGTAATCAGATCCCTCTGATTTTCTTCTATAAAATCAGATCCAACTGGACCTATATCTGGATCATCTTCATTAGCAGCAGGTGTTCTAGAAGAAAAGGGAGTATTTTGAGCAGATGTATTTTCAGCAGTTTCAGTAGAAAAGGGTGGTGCTGTATTTTCAGCATTTTGAATAGAGGGAGCTGTTCTATTTTCAGTTTGAGTAACAAAGGCAAAAGGTAAATTAGGATCACTTAAAGGCTTCTCACCAACCCTTTCATCAGCACCTATGTCATCAACCCCTTTATTAAAAAATGAACCAGATTCCTCCCTATTACCATGACTAACATTTTCTAATGGGGGTGGGGGTGGGGGTGGGGGTGGGGGTGGGGGTGGGGTCCACAAGTGGTTCATTAATCATGTGGTGCACATATACCTTCACAATATCTCCATCTTCCAAATTCACACACATGTCTAAAATATTCTTATCACTCACAGCATCTACCAAAATGCCACTGTTAGGATGCTTAATACTAAATGTGCAAGTTGTAGTGTATCTCAATTATTTTATATAGTCTCTCAACTCAAAATATCACATCATATCCACATCTACATCCAAAAATTCAGTAATTTGCCCACCTTCATATATTGGTTTTTCACTACTTAAATCTAAGACACCACCATGATACCATCTTAAAGTTATCAAAGTAAAGTCACTCATGTTATACCTAAATGCAAACAAACAGCAAAGAATCACAAATTTAACATATTGTACATTACATAACATTGCATGACTAAATCGAAAAATTGTAACAGATGCACAATCAAACCCTAATCTAAATCAAACGAGGGTTAAATAATAACAAATGCACTATTAATAGTAAGATGACATCAGTTTTGTTCTTCAAAAATCACATTTTTACGGATTAATACTAAGGAACAAAAAACCCTAGTCTACATTTTTATGAAATAACAGTGAGTATCAAGAACTAACCTTCACTCAAAGTGAATAACTAGCCTTCAAAGCCAATCGATTTACGTTTAATGGATATGAAGAAATTTGGGGTCAAATGGAGTCGATCGGTGTTTTTGGGCAAGGGATTTGACCCTTTTAGATAATGATAAATGGTAGCCCCGGGCAAAGGCGAATTGGGTGATTGGGTACGACCACTTCGTCGTTCGAATACGTGTGGTTATTGAAATATTTCAAGGGCTGTTGCTGATTCGTGTTCCGTTGATCTCACTTGCAGAGACTGGCACTCACGCATATACTCGATTTACATCCCATCTTATCAAAGGGCTCTGGTACAGGTGGCGGAAATGGTTCGGGGTGCGGGTCGGATTAGTGAAAAATAACGACGGAAATTAAATTGGGCGAGTGGGCTCCAACGTGTGTAAGCAAACATTTCTAACATAACTGGTTTAGTTGTCCACCACCGGTGAGTATATTCCACATAGGGGTAATTTGGTGTGTAATTGAGATTTCAGTCTTAGGGGCTCATTTGACTATTTTCTCACTAAACTAAATAGCTTAAAAATACTTTTAATTCTAATGGTATTTTGATGTGTTTGATCGGGATAAAATTATGATATAACTAATTCTAATAAGATTAGTTATTTCGAAATTGTAATGTTATTTTTATCTATGTGAAAGAGTGGAATAACCAATCTTGTATTTTAATTATAAAATACATGATAAAATAACATCTAATTAAATAACAATAGCAAAAAATAAGATAGACAAAATAAATAAAGCAATATTAATAATAAGAATGAAAAATACAAACAACTAAAGGTTATTCGCAAAAAAAAATGTAAAATTAACTATAGTTCTAAAGAACTACAAAATGAATTGACCCTCCCCGTATTTACTACAAATAAAGAATAAAAAAAAGAACGAACTGAAATTATTTTGAAACGGAAAAAGGGCAAAATATATCCCTATATTAATTGAAATAGGATAAATTTATCATCCGAAAAATGTTCGTCGTTACGTTTTTGGCTCAAAAATACTCTCATTGTTACCTTATTGACTCAAAAATACACTCCAACTAAATTAAATAGCTCAAAAACATCCTTCATTCTAACGTTGCTTTATAATGAAGGTATTCTTGAGCTAAAAACATAAAACTAAAAGTGAGGATATTTTTGAGCCAAAATAGTAACTGAGGTAAATTTGATGTATTTCAAATAGTTAGAGCATATTTTTTCTTCCTTTTCCATTTTGAATTTAATAGGCTTTCGTTAAAGGATGGAAACTTGAAACCCATCTCTTCCTTTTCATCACTTCCTGTCCGATGATTAATGTCTCTCGATTCGCATGAAACTTCAAAATCAATGGCCAAAACCCTAAAGGATTTCCACATGCAGAGAATGATGATATTCAATTGCTCATCTCCGGAGAAACCAAAAGTGGAGGACGAAATTGCCCTTGATTTCAAAATTTGCCGGGTTTTGTACAATTCAAAACCGACAGAAGGATGTAATTTGCTGAGTTTCGGCAGATTAGGTAATACAGCTCGGCACATTTTAGATTTTTTGTTCTATTACACTAAACCGTTATAAGTTTCAGATTACAGTAATCTAGATATCTTTATTGTCTTAGAAAAATCTGATGCAATGCCTTAGTAAAAATTTAATGAAGTACTAACACTGTTAATAAGTTTAGAATTACTATAAGGTCAAATTTCAGGTGTGAAAGTAATTTAATTGCCAAAAATCTATTGGATTTCTTCTGAAGTTGTATTGATTATATATATATATATATATATATATATATATATATATATATATATTATATATGTGTGTGTGTGTGTCTCCCTTTTGCTCGAATACTCGTATACATAGGTGATACAGTTTATCGGTGTTGTTGATTCAATCAGATGGTTGCTTAACTGTGCTTTGTGATCATCAGTTTCTGCCAGTTGTTGCCGACATTTTTTCGGTACTCTTCTTTAATATGCTTTATGTTTAAGGAAGTTGATATGAGTGGTTCTTTGAATGGAGAATTAAGTTCTTTTATGGCTTTATTTTTTTGATTTGTTGTCATGGTTCTGTAAATCTTCCATTCAAATGAACAATGATTTGCTATTTCATGATGTATAAAGGTAATAGAAGGTACAAGAAAATGAGCAGACATTCACAGAATGATTGATTTATCTATTGGTTTTTGGTGTAGATTCTTAAGAGATGCAAAGTGATACTCACCTACTTGAGTATCATGAGATATATCTCGTAGAGAAAAATTGTGTCAACAATTTCTGGGGACTCTTCTTTAACATGCTTTCCATTTGTTGAAAGTTCTAGTGTAGAGATATGAGTGTTTCTCAAAAAGGAAATAGACGATTTTGTATAGCTTTCCTTTTGATTTCTTGTCATGGATATCATCTGTCATTGCACGTTCCTTAGTTTCAAGTGGTTAGATTGTGTTACTAGGAAATCTGGGATTTTTCCTTTTCCATTTAAAGGGACAATCATTTGCTAGAAGGGGAGACTTGGAGCAATAGTAAAGTTGTCCCTGTCCCTGTGTGACCTATAGGTCACGGGTTCGAGCCGTGGAAGCAGCCACTAATGCTTGCATTAGGTTAGATTGTCTTCATCAAACCCCTTGTGGTGTGGCCCTTTCTCGAATCCTGCTGACACGGGATAATTTATGCACCGGTCTGCGCTTTAATCATTTGCTATTTCAAGATGTATAAAAGCAACAAGAAGATACTTGAGAGTGTATTGACAATATCACAATGATTGATTACCTCATGGATTTTGGGGTAGCTTATGAAGGGATGCGAAATGACCTATATCGCTTACATCCGTCATGTTAAACTTCTACCTTTTTTGGAGAGAAAGCTTTTCTGGTATTACTCTAGAATAATGCTCCTAATATGTAAATATATGGTGTTCGCTTTCCTGTTACCATGGTGGAATGCTCTCCCTAGTTAATCATGACATTTTGATCAAAGTAGCAACAAATTGAGTATTACGACTTCAAGGGGAGAAGCAAAACTTCGTCGACAACTTTGCTTCCTCCTCACTTCTTATCTGGCGACTAGATTCTCAAGTGTGCGACTTGGTAAGCAAGTTGTCTTCAGCATCCCTATCAATAATAGGCTAGAATGGTGGCGAAAGAGAACCTTCCTACTTCAATGGAAAGGGGGGAATCACGGTTTCACAGTCGCTCCTCTAAAACTACCTTTCGGCTAACATGATCACGAACGAAGACATAGAATTGCTTAGATAGGAGGATGAAACAACCCAACCCACTTGTCCTGATCGGAAGAAGAAAAAGAATGGCGGCTCATTTTCTCTAGGGGACATCGGCGGTGAACAATCATGGACAGGGTGCGAACCTTCTGTTGGTTACGCCCTTTTAAGTGTCAGTTCTTCCATATGTGGATATGGAGATAGATCCATATAGAGATCTATATCTTTCTATCAATAAATAAATCTATTAGGAAATAGATGTTGATCTGATTTCAAGATCTATGAACAAAAGAGATCCCTAAATATCCATTTGATAAAATAGATGAATCAATAGGGTGAAGCCAACTGAAGGAAGGGTGCGTTAGCAAACAATGAACTAGTAGTTTGTAATATCAAATTTTAGCCATTCCGGTCATCACTATTTTACAATCTTTAGCAATTATTTCCCTCAAATATGATTATACGTCTAGCTTTACTATTTTCATAGTGGCAAATATCGGAATCGTGTCGTCTTGAATTTTCTATCTTTGAGAGAAAGTATTTTTTCCCGTAAGCTCTTTAATGCTTCTTCTTTATTTGATTGTTAACAACGCACCATCTACTCGATTTTGTATTAAACTAGTTGACAATCTTCAAAAACTTACTTTATCTCTACTTTTGACTAGGGGTGGCCAGTGGGCCGGGCTCGGGACCGGTGGGCCGGGTTTGGCGGGATCGGGTCGGGGCGGGACGGGAAAAGGGCGGGGTCGGGTCAGGCGGGATCGGGATAGGCGGGATTTGCCGAAGTCCCGCCCCGATCCCGATCTCGTCGGAATCGGGTCGGGTCGGTACCAGGATCAGGATCCCGGGCGTTTTTTTTTTTTTGCACTTAACTTAAAAAATAACATATATATAAAAAAACTCAATAATTAAACAAGATAGTGTAATAAAAACATCCCAAGACTGTTTTTGTCTCTTATATTATTTAATAGACATGATTTTTTTGTAATACAAATACAATTGTCAAAATTACAACTTTGTGGTGTTGTTCAAAAGTTGCAAATTACATAGTAAAATTGCAATTAAAAAAATTACAGTCTGAAAAAAACCTGTTCTAGTTTCTTGATAATTTCCTGCGGTTCTTCGGTTGGAATTGGTATTTGTTGGTCAAATTGATCCACGTCGCTTCCACCACCTTCAGATAAGATTTCGTTGTAGTTTTCGTCTTCTTCTTCGTTGATCTCCGGTTGACTGCACCTTCTCCGCTCTGCTCGTATCCAATCTCTGAATAATACTACAATCTCCAAGCTGTCTCCGGCTAATGAGTGTCTGTGCTCTCCTATTTGATATATGCCGGCAGAAAAAGCGCTTTCAGACGCAGTTGATGACGCTTGAATGTTCAAAACATCTCGGGCCATCATTGAAAGTGTTGGAAAGGTCTTCTCATTCCCCCTCCAGTATTTTAGCAAGTCTTCACGTCCTTCTTCATTGAGAACTGCTTAGTACGGTTATGTAAAACAAAAATATCAAACTCTCTAATTTGGTTAGTAGTGGTACGGCCGCACATTCTATTTCTGAGGTTTTCAATACTAGCCGCAGAAACAACATGTCTTTTGTGAGGTTGTGTTGAAAAAGAAGAAAATGATATGGAAGCCGGTAGGTTACTAGCACTTTCTTGTTGGTAAAACCTATATACTTTTTTGCATTGGTCTTCTACGCTAGACAACACTTCTTCTTTAGTTTGTTCAATAAGTGGTGAGTGATTTGGATTTTTGGGACTTGGAGGTGGTAGTACTTCTATACAATCGTAAATAGTTTCAATAAGTGATTTAGTACCGTCTATTTTAATAGTCGGATTTAATACAACACCAATAATATAAATAGTGGGAATAAGAATAAAATATTTTTTTATTTTGATAAACATTTTTTAATAGCTGCCATATAAGCTGATTTTTTTATATATTCACTAAGTAATAAAAATATTAGAGTTATATAAAACAACATAGTAGAAATAGTAGGATAATATATACCGGAAAATTCTTTTTTTGCTTGAAAAATTTTCTCTAAAAATAGAATAAGTTCGGAAATTTTTACCCAATCACTATCTAAAATCATATCAGCTGGATTTTGATTATGAGAGTTAAAAAATAAAGTTATAGATTTTCTATAGTCATAAACAACAAGTAGTTGCTCGTATAAAGAATTCCACCTAGTGGGTACTTCTTCTGTAATTTTTCTATAAGGTAGTTGGCAATCGTGACAAGTTTTTTTATATTCTTTTCTTCGTTGTATTCTATTATTTTTAAAAATAAAGTGTATAGCAAATTGTATTTTACTAAGAATGTCTTCAAAAAGTGATAGACCATCCTTTACAATTAAGTTATATATATGGCACGCGCATTTTATATGAAAATGATCTGGAAAAGATGGAGTTAAACTATTTTTTAAAATTGTAATAGCGTAACTGTTAGAAGAAGCGTTATCTAATGTAATAGTCATAATTTTATCAGTTATTCCGTAATAATCGCACACTTGATAAATATTTTCTGCAATAAAAGTACCAGTGTGCGTATCATCTATATATCTATACGCTAAGATACGTTTTTGCGTAGATCATTTATAATCTATCCAATGACAACTTACCGTTAAATAATCATGACCGTTAGTACTACAACCTATATAAGAAGTGATAGCCACTTTGCCATTAAAATGATATAATGAATAACGTAAATACTGTTGATATTCATATGCGAATTTAAATACATCTCTCTTAACAGTTGATCTAGGAAAATCGTTAAAAGCAGGATTATACATATCTCTAATGTAATGAATAAAACCGGGAGATGAAGGAAATGAAAAAGGCAAACCCTCCACAGCACCTAATTTTGCTATTGCTTCTCTATCTCTATGTTTATTGTATTTAGGGCCTACAATTCCCCCGTCATAGGGTTAATTTGGCTCTGTACTTAGTCCGGGACAGTATCAGTATGTGAACTTTGTCCCGATGGAGCGGGTGTTTGGGCACCCGGTTTTAAAGCCTCATATTGGACATACCTAGCTGGATGAGCCCTTACTACGTGTCTCATTAAACCCCCGTCCCATCGTGACCTTTTCCAGTTTTAAATTTTAAAATATTTTTACAAATTTTACATCTAGCCACTTGATTCTCTACGTCCCTATCAAAACATATCCATGCATCTGATTTTAATGGTCGTTTTGCTGGACCTCGTCTCATACTAGGGGGAATATGAGGCATTTCAGTTGAAGGTGCACTAGTGGGTGTGTTGTCATCTACATTAGTGGGTGTATCATCTAGATCATCGTCTAAATTAAAGTCTTCTTGAGTTCCAGAAAATAGCTCCTCGTCTAAATCTAATGGTATTGTAGGAAAATGTTCAGTATCAACAAAATCATTCTATGTAGGAATAAGATTCTGTATAGAAATAGAACCCTTGCCCTTGTTGCCCCTACTAGAAGAAGCATGACCCCTACCCGTAAGCATACATTTAAATCCTTCCATTATAAATTTATAGTTATACTAATAAATAATTGAAGTAAATGAAATTAAGTGCGCTAAATAAAATAAACAGACAATAATAATTTAATGAAGGAACGAATGTACCAAACGCCGACGTAACGTCGACGTGTAATCGAGAGGTTGAAAATTAAAACTTTGCTCGATGGAAGATCCTCAAGCTAGTTGCCAACTTCACTCCCAATTCCCAAATGAATAAATAAAATTGAATATTTAGTAGACAATGTAGACTTGTAGAGAGATAGATTGAGAGATTAGAGAGATTGTAGGAAGATTTGTGAGAAAGATGAAGAGAAAATGAGGTATTTATAGTTGAAATTGGGTTAAAGTGTAAAAATAATAACTTATGAGTTAAAAATAAATATTAAGGGGTAGGGGGGTTGGGGGAGGGGGGAGGCCAAAAATGGCCGTTGCACAACGGCCAAAATGTAAAATGGTTGTTGGTGCAACAATTATTTTTGCAAAAGGGGGGTTTCGGGTTGGAACCGGGGCGTGATCGGGTTGGGGCCGGGCCGGGCCGGGCCGGGCCGAGACCTTGTCCCGTCCCGGTTCGAGTCCCGATACCGCGAATTTTTTTTTGTTAAATACTCGGGTTCCGGGCGGGACCGGGGCAGTATCGGACCGGCCCACTGGCCAGCCATATTTTTGACCAACTCTTATTAATATATAGAAATAATTAAAGCTGTTACTTTAGATATGTTCCTTGTTAAGTAGGAAACCTAAAATTTAGAATGGGGTAGTATAAATTAAGTAAAACTCATTTATATATATTGGTATAAAAAGTGGACCGTGGTTTACCTCAACATCTATCGGGAACAACATGTCTACATCTCAAGGTAGGGGTAAGGTCTGCGTACACTCTACCCCCGTATGTTGTTGTTGGTTTACCTCAACTGTAAAAGCTAGCTCATAAGGTGAGTGTTTTCCAAGACCATAAGAAGACAAACAACTCTTCCCTCAACTAATACGGGACACTTAACACCTCCCTGCATGTCCATGCCTACCAACTGGAGCGTGGACAACATAAAACGGGGGCCCAACATTGGGACACATAATAACAGAAGTGGCTTGACTCTTATACCATGTAAATGGAACTTGGGCCTAACCCAACCCCAAAAACTATCTCATTATGTAAGCATTGTCAAAGATTATATAAGATAACCGGAAAAGGGCTAAAAATGCCCCTGAGCTATCCAAAAAGGTTTGAAAATACCCTCCATTCATCTATTGGGCTAAAAATACCCTTTCCCCACCTATTTTGGCTCACTTGTGCCTTTAAAGTTAACAACCCTCTCTTTTTATTATTATTTATTACATGACACTTTCTTATTGGTCGAAATTAAAATCCCACCCCCACCAGATTTTTTTTCCTTTCGCCCCGACCCACGAACCGCGACCCAATTCTCATTAACAAAAAACCCATCATCACATAAAGATATTGCAATGGATGAGTTTATCTGCAGGTCTTACACTGCTATTTCCAGGGCCTGTAACAGCTCAAAACAGCTCGGTTTAAGCAACATGTTAATATTTCCCATATATTCGAAATATGTTAAGATCATTGGCTACTCCGAAGGTTGATTTCGTGATTGATATGGGAAACCCTTTTCTCCATCACACTTAGGGGTGAGCGGGTCCGGGTACCCTAACATTTTTTAACTACCCGGACCCTACCCGGTAAAAGATCGGTTCCTAAATTTACTACCCGGAACCTACCCGTAGCAATCATTACCCGGAACCTACCAGACCCTTGCAGGTCCTGTAGGTTCCCTGCACTCAGTAAATAAAAAACACAAATTAAGCAACAATTTTTAAGCCTATGAGAATAAAAAAGAGTTCTAAAATAATTTCATCAAGTAATTTTTTAGCCTGCAATCGGAGTTTTTAGTACCCTTATAAGAAGTTTTAGAAAACTTATTCATTGTAGAAAAGTTAATTCTGTTACCAAACCCTAAAATTGCAAGTCAAATTTGACACTCAACTAATTGAACGTGTTGATTTCAAAATAAATTTGAAAATATCTGAATTAAACTTATTTTCGTGTTCATAAGCTCTTCGATACAAAAGAAAAGTTTTATTATACTAGTAAATCCCTAAATTTCATCTTCACAACTACAAAAATATACACAAATTTTAAAAATAGATTTACATTTCAAATAAAAAAGTAATACAAATTGAAGATGAGTATCGCCTGAAATAGAACAGAAGCATATGATATTAAAAAGAAATTGAAGAGTTAGATATGAACCCATATGCATTTTAGGAATGACGTGAACACAACCAAATGAGAGAAAGAGGCAAAGGTGAAGCTTCAATGACGACAACGATGAAAGTACCTGAGAGAAAGCTTCAACAACGACGACGATGAAGCTCGGTGGTGTAGCTAAAACGTCATTGTTATTGAGAGAGTTTTGGGGTGGGGAAAATCAATGTGCATGCGTGCAACAAATAATTTTGGAGAAAGTTAAAAGTGGTCCAAATGTTAAAAAAAAAAAAAAATTTAATATTTTATAGGTTCCGGGTATCGGTTCCGGGTCCGGGTACCCTGTCTCTATTTGCCGGAACCGGAACCGGACCCGACATTGATCGGTTCCTAATTTTACTACCCGGACCCTACCTGTTATTATAATATATCTACCCGGAACCTACCCGTTAGTGTCGGTTCCGGTCGGGTATCTGGGTACCCTGTACCCGTGCTCACCCCTAATCACACTGTTGATACTTTCTTGAAGATCGGCATTGTTGCTGCCACTAAAGTTATTGCTGAAGAAAGCTATGAAATCGTCAAAAGAGGCAGTGTTTTGAGTCACAACTTTGAGACATCGTTGAAGAAAATGTGTAAAAAAGGTGCCTATTGGAGGAATTAGGTATGGGTGTAAAGTATGCGATGTGATGATCGGTTTTTTGTTAATGAGAATTGGGTCATGGGTCGGGGCGAAAGAAAAAAAATCTGGCGGGGTGGGATTTTAATTCCGACCAATAAGGAAGTGCCACGTAATAAATAATAAAAATAATAATAAAAAAGAGAGGGTTGTTAACTTTAAGGGCATAAGTGAGCCAAAATAGGTGGAGGAAGGGTATTTTTAGCCCAATAGATGGATGAAGGATATTTTAAACCTTTTTGGATAGTCCAAGGGCATTTTTGGCCCTTTTCCGTAAGATAACAACCAACCCATCCCTCAACTAATGTGAGACACTTAACAATTAGGAGTCAATCTATACCAATAATGCCGTGCAAACAAAGCCCACCCCTAGTGAATTATATCTTTGTTAAGTAGTGAATTATATTGCCATTCATGTTCCATGAACAAAAGCCTTCTTGTACAAATTATACCTTTTAAAAGTTCAAATTTATATTTCTCTAAGTGGACCCAAGATTCTAAGGTTCTGGGTGCTAGCTCGAGACGAGATCTAAAAGAGGAGAAAGAATGGGTTCGTTTTTGCTATAGGCAGTGGTGGAAACAGAATTTTCACCAAGGGAGTTCATCATCTACTATATACACGTAAAATTTTGACCTTATATACATATGCGGTTTTTTTAGCAAAGGGTGTTTGGATGATCCCCTTCCGCTCCTTTAGCCTCGCTATTGATTGTAGGAGAAGACGATGCTTATTTGTTTTGGGAAAGGTGGGGTTGAGTAGTCAGAAAGAAATTAAAAAAAAGAAAAAACTAGAAAAGGAACAAAGCATGATTTAAGGAAAGTTCATAAGGAAAATAAAAGGTGAAAAAAGCATAAGCTATAACTACAAAAAGCTATGCAGAAGTATCGATCTTACGACAAGGGTCAACACCCATTAAAACAACTTCAAGACCAACGCAACCATTTATCTTCAGTATTGGTGGGTGCTCACTCCTTTCTTTGTAACAGTTATCCCAATAGCCTACGGATATAAATGGCATCCCGGTCGAGAGTAATGGGTGCTTGCGCACCCACTAAACAATGTGGGTCCGCCGCTGGTCTTGCTTTCAAATTATAATGTTGTATTTATAGTGAGGAATTATGATGCATATGTGTGATCATTCCATCCCTTCCAACTCACCCATAAAAATTGGAAAGTAAATATGAAAAATAAAAAATGTCTATTTGGAGAGCTTGACACAATATTATTAAGTTGAAGAAAAATAAAGATTGTCGAGCTCGTCGCACGGGGCTTGCCTAGTGCGGGTTACCTCTCATGTGTGGTTTGCGAGCTATTACACAGGAGCTGAGTTTACAAAAGAGTAGCGGCTGCGGGTTCCATGTCATAAAAAAAAAAGATTTGAACTATGCAATAGGCCTTTAACATTCACATTATTGAGGCTTTGGATAGTTATAGGTGGCATAATGTGATCATTGTTCTAGATAGTTACATTTATGACTAAAATATGTAAAATAGAAAAGAAAACTTACGTTTCTCATTTATATAAGCATATTCTTTCTTCCGGAAGAATTCTTGATAGACAAAATAGGAAATGATCATATCTGACGGGAATGTAAGTATAGAGGGTGTGTAAGCAATGGCGGATCCAAGAATTTTGTTAAGGGTGTTCAAACTTAGGCAAGTAGTTTTTTTAATGAATGGGTGCACCAAAAATTTAAATACAATATTTAGTTAAATCATAACTTTTAAGATTTGTTTATTGGAAATAAGGTTAATTAAAAAGAAAAAAATAAAAGTCAAACAGAGACTTGTTGGGTATTGTAATAGGTAGTTTTTTTTTTTTTAAAAAATAACGCTCTGCAGTTGAGAATCAAACTTGGGCTTCACAAGACTTTCCGTACATCCTTTACCGCTGGAACATCTTCTCCAGTTGTGTCAAGGGTGTTCAAAAGATGATATATGTTGATATAAGACAATATTTCACCTATATACACTGTATAATTTTCTGGCGAAGGGTGTTCGCCTGACCACCCTTGATAGGTTGTAGCTCCGGTGTGTAAGTGCACATAAAAAATTGAGAAAATATTGTTTGAGATGGTTTCAGATAAGTTCTTTCTGCAACTATACAATAGTGAAAGGCAGTTAGAGGAGATCAATTAAAACCTAAAGTCATATGGATTGGGTTGTCTCAAAAGACCTTCCGTTTCTCGAAAACAGTGTGGATATAGGATGACATAATAGAAGCAAATGATCCATATAGATGATGACTTTGGGTATGTTGTTGGTGTTGATCCATATAGATGATACCAACTAGTTAGTGTTAAATAAATGGACTTTGTGCTAACTCAACCCCAAAAGCTACCACAAGAAGTGAGGATTGCCCAAGCCATATTAAAGAGATCACCCATCCCTTGAATGGCTGATGTGGGACTCTTGCACATCCCCTCACGCCTAGGGCTGGACATTTGGAGCTTGGATAATTTAACATGGGGGCCCAAATTGGGAAACGAGTATTTGGATGGGTCCCTGCTCTGGTACCATGTTGAACAAATGGACCTTGGGCCTAACTCGACTCCAAAATCTAGCTCAAGAGTTGAGAATTTCCCAAGCCATATTAAAGAGACCACCCATCCCATGAATGACCAATGTGGGACTCTTTCACAGTCAGGATTAAAATTTAGTTGTCGTTATACTTGCATTAGGTTCCAGCATCTGTCACGAGTTTTTTATGCTTAAAGCTTGTATGTAGGTACAAGAACAAGTGTGACATTAGAGAATCCTTGTTTTAGAAACTCTGAATTTGTTTTAAAGGTGAAATGATTTAGTATTCCAAGGAAATGGACTTGAATAGATAAGGAGGATTCATATAGATCCCCAACTTATCAATGATTGAGGCATAGTCGGTTGACGGAAAAGAATTCTCAACAGATCTTGAAATGCATAGGCATGTAATACTAAAATATTTTGAATTGTAGAGATCATTGAATAAATAACAATCAAGTGTTTTTCCCTAATTGATGCTAGCACTACTAAAATTCACTTTACTTAATACGCCGAGCCCCTTTCGAGGCTATGAGAAGTGTAGAATATTTTTTATTTGTTATTGCGACTGAGTTGCTATAAGGATTCAAAGATAATAACATTATCAAACAATATATATTAGCATCATATGGTTATTGAATTCAGTGTATTTTCTTAATTATTAAAGGAATATCTTATCAGAACTTCACCTTTCCACATAATCCAAGGGTATAAAAATGTTTACTGGAAGTTCACAATAGAAGACACTTCTCTATTTTATTCTTTTTCTTACAAAAGAATTCTTAACAACCGTTGGAATGCATAGACATATAATGCTAGGATATCGTCAATTGTCTGGATCATTTACTAATATTTACAATCAAGCGCTTTGTCATTATTGTCAGGACACTCGTATTTCAGTCCTAGACTAACTTGTTGTGTTATATGGACTCGAGCATAGAAGTGTTAAAACTTAGGTGTGAAACTTACACAGATGAACACTTCTAGTAAGTTTATAGTATATTTTGCAAGTTCCATACAAGATATCCAACAACAACATTCCCAGTATAATCCCCCACAAGGTGGGATACAAGATATCCATATTTTTGAAATAAATATTGGACACGAGTATGTCAAGGAGAATTAAAAGATTGGGTAATCCACTACTCCGGGTTTCTAATTTATCCTTTTAGTGTTTTTCAATTGTTAGGTCAAGGCTATATTTGAAATTAAGCAATATACATAGCATTTATCACAAATTCATAACATGCATGTCATAATTGCATTTGATTGAAATTGCCCAACGATTTCTTAATTCCTAGTTGGTGCATCATGTATAGAAATAATGATGGACCCGTTATATTTGTACCTTGAATTACTTGAGGAATCTTTCCACGCTCCATCATCACATAATGAGTTGTTAGTTGTTGAAAGCTGGGCTTTGGTTGTAACGAAAATGGTAAGATTCTATTGAGCTGTAATGTTAACTGTCATTACGCTATCTCCTTAATTAAACATCTTTCGCGTACATCCTCTTTGGCCTTATCTGCATTATTGACTATTATCAGATACCTTTCATGAAGGGGAGCCTTGGCGTAACTGGTAAAGTTGTTGTCATCTGACCAGGAGGTCATGGGTTCAAGCCGTAGAAACAACCTCCTGCAGAAATGCAGGGTAAGGCTGCGTACAGTAGACCCTTGTGGTCTGGCCCTTCCCCGAACCCCGCGCATAGTGGGAGCTTAGTGCACCGGGCTGCCCTTATCAGATACCTTTCACCATAGAATTTTATTAGAAACATCATTCTTGCTTATTTTGCTCATGGGCCTCATCAATTTATATTTTGTATTTCGGAGAACTTTGATTGTGTCGTCGTTTCTGTTTTGGGCATGCCACATATCAGTTCCTTTTACCAGTCGCTCATTACTTCTCTTAGAATCTATAACTGATTTAAAAGAATACATGTCTTGCTGCCGTGTTTTCTACTTACCAAGTGTCATTTGTTACAGAAATTCTTATTTTAGATGCCAGATATTTATGGTGGTTTTGTCATATATTGAAACTCATCCGTTTTCTGAATCCTCTTCAAGAACTTTCCCTTTTCATTCTTGAGCCTTTCCTTGTAGATCTAAAAGAAAATGACCACCGACCAGACATGCAATGGCTCCTTTTGGACAAAGGAGGAGGATAAAATCTTTGAGAATACCCTGGCAATCTACTTTACGGATGATAATCTGTTGACGAAGATGGCAGAAGCACTTCCTGGGAAATCGCTTGATGATATCATACAGCACTACCATATATTAACTGAAGATGTTAGCGCTATTGAGTCTGGAAGCGTCCCATTACCCACATATCCGAAAATGCGAAGCCATTCCAGCCAGAAAGGTAGATTTTCAAAAGCAGATGTAGAACGGCGAAGAGGGGTTGCTTGGACAGAAGAGGAACACAGGTGGGTTCCTGTACATTTCTTGAGGATGATGTTAATCATCTGAATTGATGTTTATAGTCATGTCTTGTAATTAATTGCACGACTTTCACTTCTTACTAGAAATGATTTTCAAAATTTCCTATTTTCAATGACCACGTTTGTGTGCTTCTAATCATCTAAATTGATATTATTATATTTCTATAAATATGTCTAGCTCATTCTTTAGAACCATGCGCTATTCTGTAGCCTTAGTGAAATCCACTTATGGAATTTGAAAAAAATAATATTAATTCATCTGAAGGAGTGATATTCTGAAAAGACAGTGCAATGAAGTAAAGGGCTTATTTGCTTGTCTTTTTTGGAATTTGTTTATTTTTATGTTTTAATATTTTTCCCTAAGAAATTTTCTTTTTAAGTGCTTTCTTTTTGAGCCTTTAGTCCTTTTCTTTGTAGAGCAGAGTACAACTCCATATATGTCATAGGTGTATTTGGTGTTCATAACCAGTTGAGTGCTATATTACAGATGGACAAGCTGATCAACACGTCATAAAGGTTTCAGTTACTGGAAATATTTTGAGGATCTTGTTGCAAGACAAACAGTGATTATATGTATTTCATCCAACTAGACTAAATCCATTAATAAGTAAAAATCCTTTTTTGGTAGTCTATTCAGTGTGCTAATACTCTCTCAGCACCTCCTGAATTTCGAATCACGTGAAGAGTCACTTTCATGCTGGCAATACATGATCCGTGGAAACAGACTAGGGCGAAAACATGTACGGGAACAATGTTCTAGTATGCTTGTTTTCTCTTCTTCTCTCTTTATTTTTTTAAAGAATTTCTTTGTTGCTTGGGCTTAAATTGGAAAGTGATTGGGCCCTAGTTTTCCTCAACACTGTAACAAAATCGCCATCTTCCCTCCCCCCCAAAGGCTTCTTCCTGCATCTAAAAGCTCCATTAAGCAAGGTTTGAAAATATTGATCATTTGTCAGGCAAAGTATTTTTATGGATATGTCTTGTTATTCTTCTTCTTGTTTTCTTGATATTTATCACTTTTCTGTTTGAGTAAGAAATTACATTTGAGATATCACTTTTAAGGACAGGCTATTTCAATTTGAGAAGCTAAACAGCACATATAGTGAAGTGGTTATCAAATAAAAAATAGCACATATAGTTGAAGTGAATGCATATAGCAACAAGGTGAAAAAGAGTGGGCAATGGATAATTCAGCAAATACAGGAGTCGCATATCCAAAGGATGACATTTGTTATCCCCTGATTTTAGGTATCCGAAGAATGACATTTGTTATCCCCTGATTTTAGGTCCCTTCCTCTTTCTCGGGGAAAAAAATTGAGTGGTGATTTTATTTGGGGGTTTGGGGGTATGGAGATGGCGTTGTTAGTTTTGATTAGTGTTAGCTGTGATGTTATACAGTGCATTCAGATGGCAATAAATATGTTCATGGAATCATACCTATTTGGCGCTGGGTTTTATAAGATGTATTGCGTGGTTAGCTGATTGAGAGAACGTAAAACTTTAAAGTAAATGATGTCTTGTGATCTTGTTTCCTGGATTAACTTCAAAGCTGATAATAACTTCTCTCTCTCTCTTTCCTGCTATAGGTCGTTTCTCCGGGGGTTACATAAATTTGGAAGAGGTGATTGGAGAAGTATCTCCAGGCACTGTGTGGTAACTAGAACACCAACGCAAGTGGCTAGCCATGCCCAAAAGTATTTCAATCGCCTCAAAGCTGTCAACAAAGATAATAGAAGAACAAGCATTCACGACATAACTAGTGTGGATCCTGAAACTGCTGGAACTTCCCAAGTACCAAACCCCGAGGACATGCTTGGACCTGCTGGTGGAGGGTCACTAGCAGAGGCAAGCACTAACAATGAGAGCATGTTGCCTCGAGAAAGAACCAATGCTGAGCAGATGATAGCAGTTGCTGGAGGAGAGTCCTCGGGCCCTGATGTGAATGATGAGTTCCTATTAGGTATTGATGACCTAATCGTGGAGCCGGAGGGCACTAATGAAGCCGGGTTTCTGGTTGACACTGGAAGATCCCTGTCACCCAGCAAACAACCATGTACTGCTGCTGGTGGTGGGACTTACAGTCATCCTATCACTAGAATTGGGAGTGAACTTGAAACATTAATCACTGAACATATGGTGGAAGACAATGATATCAGTTCCATTTTTGACGCTGGGAAAGTACCAGCATCTCATGCAATGCTAGCCAATGCTTCTCATAGCGGAATGCCGAGTTATTCAGTTGCTAATATCGGTGCTAAGAATGCACATCCGAACACGGTGGCTGCTCCTGCTCAGTTACCTCCCATTGCCTCCTCATCTAGCTTTGGTGTTGGAGGATGGCCCACAGTTGCTAGTATCGGTGCTAAGAATGCACGTCAGAACATGGTGGCCACTCCTGCTCGATTACCTCCGATTGCCCGCTCATCTAGCTTTGGTGGTGTGGGAGGATGGCCCACAGTTGCTAGTATTGGTGCTAAGAATGCACCTCAGAACACGGTCTCTATTCCTGCTCGATTACCTCCGTTTGCCCCCTTTTCTAGCTTTGGTGGTGTTGGAGGATGGCCCACAGTTGCTAGTATCGGTGCTAATAATGCACCTCAGAACACGGTCGCTATTCCTGCTCAATTACCGCTGGTTGCCCCCTCATCTAGCTTTGGTGGTGTTGGAGGATGGCCCACAGTTGTTAGTATCGGTGCTCAGAATGCACCTCAGAACACGGTCGCTATTCCTGCTCAATTACCTCCGGTTTCCCCCTCATCTAACTTTGGTGTTGGAAGATGGCCCAATTCAAACACCAGCCTTGACGATGAAGACATCTTTAATCTTGATGACCTGTTCCCAGATCGTATGGTCTGAGTTGGTGGAAAAGAGGATGTTATCAATGTTGATATTAATTGGTCACAACCAGATAGGCTGTTAATATTGATATTGCACTTGGTTTTTTTTGAAGACTTATTCCATTAGACTAAAATGAGGGCAAATACTGTCTAGCATAATGGTTTATATTGTGTACATATTAATCTGGAGTCTGGCACTATTATTTCCTTTTGATTTTTCAATGATTCTTCTTTATCTACTCCAATTCTGCGTAGGGGGCAGGATTTCGTCCATCTTCAAACTCTTTCGAGGGACTATAAGGAGGCTTTTGGATGAAATTTTTCGAAATATGAGTAAGCAGTTTTTCTCAAGTTCCTGCAAACTCTATTCGTTATAGCAGTTTGTTGGTTTTTGTTTTTGCCAAAAACAACCTCCTACAAGCTAAAGGTCAAGACTAGAATCAAATGTACTAAGCTACAACCCCATTTACTCATTGATTACATAAGTTTATTTCTGTATTCTCATCGTGAATGGGTTTTTAAAATTTGTTATGCTGGAGATTTGAACTTTTGAAAGGCTCTAATTTGCTTCGTTGCTTTTGACTTTCTGCTTAGTTTGATGTATGTGTCTCTCTATCAATTTGCTCTCAATGTATGTGTCTCTGTATTTTCGTGCCTTATGCTCACTAACTAGTACTCTCATGAGTGAAGAGTAATACATTTAGGGGTCGTTTGGTACATGGGACAAGGATAATAATCCCGGGATAAAATTTGGAATTAACTAATTGCCTTGGCTACCTGATCATAAAACAAATCTAATGCTATGAGGAAATTGATAGAAGAATGGGAACAAAAAGTAATTTACTAGTCACCAACCGAGGGGGGGGGGGGATGTTGAGATTTTTTAATCCTTAACTAGAGGACCTTTTCAATAGAAGCGGTTTATCCTTGGTGGATTTATCCCGTGAATTGGAATTAACTGGGCATTGGGCTTCAGATACTGCGTGGTTAACCCAAAATTACAAATTCACTAGCCATGATTCTTAGTTCTATTTTGGAGTGGTCTTTAATTTTTGGCCTTTATTATTTTAGGCGCGGTATAATTAAAATTCGCTCGGTATAATTGATGTTTATCTTCAGCATATGTATCATACATAACCTATCGATTATGCCAGATAAGGCATAATTGTCAACACTAACATAATATGAAAAAGTCATAATTTTAGTTTTCGGCGGATATAATTAGCGTTAATATCAACATATGGATCATAATATTCACACGAACTATACCGGATAAGGCATAATTTTCAACACTCATAAATTAAAAAATTACTATAAAACTATGCTGTATAACTTAATTCCTACATAATTTATGCCGCGAGAGGATAAAATTCAGTTTTTGAAAAAACAAATATTATAGAGAATGTCTTGCGAAACAAACTTAGATATGTTCATAAAATAAATAGAAGGGGAAAAAATTAAAGACCACATAAAATGTGATTCTTATATCATCAAAATAATACAACTGTCCATCTTCACCTCTCCCCCCCCCCCCCCCAACCCCCCCAAAACCCCCTTTGAACTACGTATGTTAAGCACTGCAAGAAACTTAAACGCAATTAAACATGACCAGAAGAGCTACAATGATACTCAAGCATTTCTGGTTCAAATTCTTTCGCAAGCTAATAGAAGATCGGCAAACTTTAGAAATATAATGGTGCTTTCAAGGATTAAAAGAGTTTTTCTCAGCCACAGAACAAGCCTGCAGTTTTAATCTGATAGTTGTACAAAGTTCCTCAACTAAACTGATGTTTCATCCACTCAGGTTCAAAATCTTCCGCAAGCTAATATAAGAAACGCAAACTTAAAGACATATAATGACACCTAATGAACTAAAACAGTTGGTCTTCTTAGCTACAGAACATGTCTGAAGTTTTAATTTGATAGTGTTCTCAGGATCACAAGCTCACACCAAGTTGCAGGTCAGTGAACGACTGGCTTTAGAGGATGTGCTCTCAGTTTTGACATATCCAAGTTAGCATCCAGCTCTTCATCTAATTCCCCAACGACGCTTCTGCAACAATGAAACAGAACAACCTATTAGAGCTTAAACGAATCCTTGTTTTTGGTGAACCAAGTGCATCCTTAAATAAGAAGTGGCAGCAAACAGTACACATACATGTTGTCCCCTCTTATGATATAAAGACCTAACACAAGTTGCTGCACGCCTTCCTGCACATCAGGCCAAGGATTAGTACTACTCAACACACCAAGGATAACGATCCTAATAAAACACAGCATAATTGGAAAAGGAAGGAAAAAGGGATCTCTTTTGTTGTTGTTATAAGCATGGGAAAAAAGGAAAAGTAATGCGAAAGAAGCCAGTGTAGTATGCTCTAGTTGGAAAATACAATCTCAGTCGCACCAATGCATCTTGTTTCACATCTACTGCTACAGGGCTGACATTCAAGAAAATTATACTCCACCATGAGGATATTATGATACCCGATTTTCAGATAAAGAAAAATACAAGATGTAATCCCACTCTTCAATTCTTAGATTATGAAACCACGAGGGAACTTCTTAAATTGCACTGAACGACTAAATGAACTGTTCCTGGTAACACCAAACCTCATAGTAGATAGTAGTTAATCAAAAGTCGGCAATCCTGTTTAACAAGACGGCATAGGTGTATGTTGTTTTCCACTTCTTTGGCAATTATTGAGGAGATAACTACCTACTTAGATAGGAAGTAGAACCTGAAAATTCAATTTTTCAGGCATTCAGAAGGTACTCTCTAGCAACAAAACAAGACCAAAGGTACTATTTCCTAGCAACAAACTAGAGTGCCATGTAATGACTGAACAAATTCTTGCAAAGATTAATGAGCTGGAAGAAGACTTGGTATCCAAGGGAATTGCAAGCAATAAAATAGAAAAATCCACATATATCCAGAACATTGTTCAAAAGTAGTTTTTATAAATAACTGAACATCACTACTACAATGAAATGTCTAGATATGATTAATGCATTCTCAAATGGGCTTAGACGGACCTTTGTTGAATATACTCTTTCATGAGATTCATCAAGAATCAAGTTTGTAGCCTGGTCGAATCCTCTCAAAATTCCCTGAGAAAAAAAAAACTAGTTAGCAAAATAAAGGGTCTCCAGTCAGAGTGTTGGCAACATAAGCAAAACAATGTCTCACCACAATATTCCGTCCATCATTTGTAATAACTGAGATTTGTTCTGGAAACACCAAAAGAAAGAAAACAAAGGATGTTATTCCTTAAAACATGAGCTAATCTCATAACGCAAGACAGAAAAAAAAATACAAGGACAACTTACGATCAACAAGAGACTCAAGCCCAAGTCCAGTTGACATGTTGCAGGATAAGCAGAAACTTAGTTGTCAGCTTCTACAGTAAACTGATGCTTAAACCTTGTCAAAACCATAAAAGAAAGTCCACAAGTTACAATACTTTTAAGCAACATAAATATAACTAATAATGCGAGCACGTGACCATCTAAGAGCTATGTGGAATTAAGTAATATGCTGGCTAAACTTTCCCAGTGGGGCATTTGCTCATTTTTCTAGGAAGAATCAACTCATTGAACAGATGAAGGCAGCCTAATCAAGTAGTGATTTGAACTATCATAATATTGTCATTTGTTTTTATACCCATAAATGATATGGAGAAAGGGAAGCACAGGTCATTTTTTGCTGAATGTAAAATATTTTCCAATTCCCTTTTTCTTATCCGCCTTTAATCAGACCTCTAAATGTTCTTTTTTTCAGATCCCAAGATCAAAAGCTATAAGTTAGGTTTCAATAAAACGAAAAATGAATTCTTGAGTACTATCTGTATATCCTTTTAGGCCTGCTGAAAAAGGAACGGATCATACAGATGCTACAAGGGCTGTTGTCATTTCAACTTTGATATTATAAGCTCCTAAAGCAGGCTTAGATAACCATGAACTGTAAAAGATAACATAGGGCCAAAGATGAAAGTGATGGTTATGGACCACAAAATCTGACCAGACTTCAAAAGATGGTGGTCAGACTGTGAAACTACAAATTTTCTCAGGAGAGAGAAAACGGTGGAGCTTCAAATGTACGAAAGACAATAAGGAGAGGAATTAAGTACATAAATTGGAAACACAGGAAGGTCTTACCCTTTCTACTTTACTTTATCCGTTCCGGAGACAATGAATGTAAATTGAAATGCAATTGATACATGAGGTAAACTAGGAACAAAAAGAGTTAACACATTAAATTGACGTGACATGCATATATTGGAAAGATATGATACTTTCAACAGATGGATGATCGACTGCCTGCATAAATGAATTTCAAGTTAGGTGAAAATTGTCTACTCCGCCCTTCCCCCCCAAGCTAACTGAAGCAACCTAATTGCTTTGATTAATGTCAAGCTCTACCAGAATTCAAAGTTGAATAAGGACAAGAATATGGTTCTATCCCTTTTTTAAAATATATGGTTCGGCCCAGTCTGTATTTGGAGATGCTAGCAAGTTTTGATGCCTAACAGAACAAGATAAGTGATCCTAGCGAGTCGCGAGCTAACGACTCCAAATATTGTTGGTATTTAAATGCACCTAAGGGTGTGGCCTAGTGGTCAGTGAAGTGGGTTGAGAACTATGAGATCTCAGGTTCAAATCCCATCAGAGAAAAAAACACTAGGTGATTTCTTCCTATTAGTGCGCTAGAGCTCAAATTGAGTCCTGACTCCAATTTCCAACTAATAACGAGAAATTCACTACTGCATATAAATTTATTTAGCTATGTTACAAACTTTTTTGAGTTCTCAAATAGATGATCAAGGATATTCATCCTAGTATGCTAACACATAAAAAGTCAAGTCCAGGCCCTGCTTATTATAACAAAATGAAGACAGATCATTTCAAAAGTTTAACAATGCCCTTTTTCTTATTTTGTTTAATGAAGAAAATTTGAAAAGCTTACAACATAATAAAACCCAGATAGGTTATTCTAGCGAGCCAACAGGTCAACCTAAATACCAATCCCTTTTGACACCAAAATGAGCAATAGGTTTTGTTTTCAATTCTAAATAAATCATTTTCTTCTCTACATAAAAGCAAAAACTCCACTATGCAGTGGGACTAAAATTTTGCAAAACAAATAATCTTCAAATAAGAACTAATCAGAACAAATGTTCAAATGAAAACAATACTCAATTTAGTAACCTTTATACTCAAAACTGTTGATTTTTAAATTTTTGCAGCTTGTGTTAAAATTTTAAACAGAACGCACAGAAAAAAAACAGAAATAAGTGGAACCCAGAAACATAATCACACTAGTTTCATTAAATATAAACCCTAAATTCCAACACAATACCCTCGTATCGTCTGGATAAGCAAACCTAAACATAATAGTTCATTGATTCATTAAATTGAAGCAAAAAAACAGATATTTGGCGGAGATGATTCAATACATATAAGAAATTAGAAATCCGAATAACAAATCTTTGCTAATATGGAGTAAGAAGAACCCTAATTTTACCTGCGAAAAGAAGAGCAGGGGATTGAGAGTGAGACGTCGTGCGCTAAAGTATGTACCCAGTAAATTATAAAAACGATCCTTAAAAGTTTTGTCTTTACTTCGATTAGGTCCTCTATATTTGATTTGTCTCCATTTGATTCCTCAACAGACAGAGGTGATGTAACTATAGTCCATACTCCTTACGGAAGACTGGGAAGTGTGTTTACTTTGTTATATTAAATAACGGACATTTCTATCATTTGATTGTTTTATCGCGAAATTACCTAATTTTAGAATTGTTATTCTTCATTAAATATGATTAAAAATTATACATAGTTATTATATAAATAATTTCAAAATTATTTAATATTTATATCAAAATAAAAAAATTTGACCTAACATAAAATAAAATAATCTCATATTTTATTCCGATATTGTTATCGTTATACATTCAATCAAACAACCCCCTTAAACCATGTGTTACTAACATGTAGAGGATAGAAAAATCCTGAGGGAAAATAATGGGAAGGGGCCATAATCATATAAAATTTCTTGTGTGTTATATTCAATTAAAGATTTCTTATATAAAAAATAAAAATGAATTTGTAAAGCCTTACAAAATCAATTGTGGAAAAATAAGTAGAAGAAGGGGAAAGTTTACCCCACAATTGTCCATTCCAAAGTTCCAGGCCCCTTCCCGCTTCAAAATATAACAATTTGGCCCTCAATCTCCCTGAATATCCGGAAAGTGCATCGACTTTTTAAAAAGTTAATGTTACAGGTTATGATTTAACGTTCATTTTGTGGCTTATGGTTTGACCAATACTTTGTCTCTTTCCTATTTCTCCTTCTTTGATAAAACATTATTACGAATTTTAAAAGCTTATGTAAACTTAATTATGGCGTAGGGTAATGTGCTAAGGGACTCCAAGGCAAGGGCGGATTCATAATAGGAGTGTTAGCTATGGATTTGATACAATCTAATAATTTTAACACATACTCCATATTTATATTAAAAAATTTATTATGACCCAATAAATTATCTTGTCCTCGAATCCAGAACTTATATACTTGAAATTTTGAATTCACCTTTGTTTGGAAGGTGGATGACAAAGAGAGAAAAGTTATATCGTTTGGTTCGTGGACAAAATTATCTCAGGATTATAGTTTTGGAATTACTATGTCACCTTGACAAAATAGTTCTAAGTTTGATGAGATAAGATGTGATGTTTTAAGATTAAGATTGAGATTAAATTTATACTGAAACTTAATATTAGAATATCCCGTGTACCAAACGACTAAAGGTATTAGTTTTAGAGGGAAGAAATTAATGTCTGCTTTGAAAAGGTTGGAATAAACTCTAAAACAACATTTAGAACAAAACGTTTTCCTCTTCTAGAAACCATAATTTCCCCTGCCTTTCAAAATGGACAGAAGTTTGGAATCTTTATTGTTCTGGACTATCAGCTATGTGCCTATGTCATATTTGCCTGATGAAGAAGCATTGTATCCCAAATTACTAATTTTTGGCTGCCATTTTTTTGTTACATAGATTACTAACTTTGAATTAGATTTTATGCTACTGCTTTTCTCTCACCTTTCCGGAAAAAAAAAATGAATTCCTCCTTGTCTTTATTCCTCTGTCTCATTCTTCTCTATAATGGTGTTGTTCTTTTTCTTCCTGTTTTGATGCTCTTTGTTTTTTTTGTTATAGGCCATGTGATCTCAAACTATATGTTGTTTTTACTTCATAAGTCAAAACTAATAGAATATTTTTTCAATATTCTTTCATTAATGGTATATCTCTTATTTTATATAGAATTGTATTCCTATAGTAATTAGTCTCCTATTTTAAGTAGAATTATATTTCCTATTGTAATTAGGTTGATTAGTTACCTAGTTTAAATATTCTTATACTACTATATATATTATATATTATTGATGAATACAGTCAAGGAACATATTCCTTTATGGTATCAGAGCCTAAAAATACTTCCGCCGCCGCCGACCATAGCTCTCGTCCGCCACCCCCACAGACCATAGTGTTTTTTTTTCCAGCCATTCTCTCTCCCTCCTCCTCCTAAATTTCATCTTTCATGGCTGACAAAACCAAATTCCATCATGCACTTGCAGTAAACAACATCAAAAACGTCATTCATATAACCATTGAGATGAAAAATGGTGAATACTCCTCGAGGGCGAAACTTTTTAAGATTTATTATTGTGTTTATGAAGTTATCGACCACATCATCCCTCCTACACCAAGAACCGACAGGCCCCTGGCATACTCGGCCCACGTCCCCAACATGCCTACACAGCAAAGTCCCCCCTCAACTTATGCACCGACTAACATTGAGGCAGCTATGAACACAATGTCACTCAACGCTCCAGACGAAAATTGGTATATGGACACAGACGCCACATCTCACATGATGGCATCACAAGGTACTCTCTCATCTTATTCCAATTTGAGTAATTTAAATCAGAATATTATTGTTGGTAGTGGACAAGGCATTCCCATTCGCGGTTTTGGTCATTCATCCTTATCTCCACTACATCCACCACTAATCTTAAAAAATGTCCTCCATGCCCCTAATCTCATTAAGAATCTAATCTATGTGCGACGTTTCACAACTGATAATAATGTTTTCCTTGACTTTGGTCCTTTTGTTTTTTCTATGAAAGATTTTCCAACAGGGAGATGAATAATGAGATGTGACAACACCGGAGATCTCTACCCTATTTCAAATGCCGTAAACAGTTGGATCTGTAACCTTCTACTTGAGCTTCACTGCCCGATTCAAAAGACAACACTAGTCTACTGCGATAATATTAGTGCAATATATCTTTCCGGCAATCCTGTCCAACATCAGCGCACTAAACACATTGAGATGTACATTTATTTCGTTCGCGAAAAAGTGGCTCGTGGCCTTCATGTTCCTTCCAGATATCAGATTGCTGACATCTTCACCAAAGGACCTCCGCGCATATTATTTGATGATTTTGTGAGTCAGTCTGGGTGTTCGTGAACCTCCCGCTTCGACTGCAGGAGTGTAATAGAATATTTCCCGAATATTCTTTCATTAATTGTATATCTCTTATTTTATATAGAATTGTATTCCTATGGTAATTAGTCTCCTATTTTAGGTAGAATTATATTTCCTATTGTAATTAGGTTGATTAGTTACCTAGTTTAAATATTCTTATACTACTATATATATTATATATTATTGATGAATACAGTCAAGGAACATATTCTTTTATGGTATCAGAGCCTAAAAATACTTCCGCCGCCGCCGACCATAGCTCTCGTCCGCCACCCCCACAGACCATAGTGTTTTTTTTTCCAGCCATTCTCTCTCCCTCCTCCTCCTAAATTTCATCTTTCATGGCTGACAAAACCAAATTCCATCATGCACTTGCAGTAAACAACATCAAAAACGTCATTCATATAACCATTGAGATGAAAAATGGTGAATACTCCTCGAGGGCGAAACTTTTTAAGATTTATTATTGTGTTTATGAAGTTATCGACCACATCATCCCTCCTACACCAAGAACCGACAGGCCCCTGGCATACTCGGCTCACGTCCCCAACATGCCTACACAGCAAAGTCCCCTCTCAACTTATGCACCGACTAACATTGAGGCAGCTATGAACACAATGTCACTCAATGCTCCAGACGAAAATTGGTATATGGACACAGGCGCCACATCTCACATGATGGCATCACAAGGTACTCTCTCATCTTATTCCAATTTGAGTAATTTAAATCAGAATATTATTGTTGGTAGTGGACAAGGCATTCCCATTCGCGGTTTTGGTCATTCATCCTTATCTCCACTACATCCACCACTAATCTTAAAAAATGTCCTCCATGCCCCTAATCTCATTAAGAATCTAATCTATGTGCGACGTTTCACAACTGATAATAATGTTTTCCTTGACTTTGGTCCTTTTGTTTTTTCTATGAAAGATTTTCCAACAGGGAGATGAATAATGAGATGTGACAACACCGGAGATCTCTACCCTATTTCAAATGCCGTAAACAGTTGGATCTGTAACCTTCTACTTGAGCTTCACTGCCCGATTCAAAAGACAACACTAGTCTACTGCGATAATATTAGTGCAATATATCTTTCCGGCAATCCTGTCCAACATCAGCGCACTAAACACATTGAGATGTACATTTATTTCGTTCGCGAAAAAGTGGCTCGTGGCCTTCATGTTCCTTCCAGATATCAGATTGCTGACATCTTCACCAAAGGACCTCCGCGCATATTATTTGATGATTTTGTGAGCCAGTCTGGGTGTTCGTGAACCTCCCGCTTCGACTGCAGGAGTGTAATAGAATATTTCCCGAATATTCTTTCATTAATTGTATATCTCTTATTTTAGGTAGAATTGTATTCCTATTGTAATTAGGTCTCCTATTTTAGGTAGAATTATATTTTCTATTGTAATTAGGTTGATTAGTTACCTAGTTTAAATATTCTTGTACTACTATATATATTGTACATTATTGATGAATACAATCAAGGAACATATTTCTTTAAAAACCAATGCAATTTCTTCTATAATTTGTAGTTTATCAACATGAATGGAGCGACATGGATAGTGAGAATTCATATAGTTGACTCCAACTCGCTTGAGATCTATGTTCCTCGGACTCTTTAAAAATTCTACTGTGTGCATGTCAAATCCTCCAAAAGTTGTGCATTTTTGGAGGATCCGACATGGATGCGATAACATTTTTGGAGAGTCCGAACAACATAATTTTAGATTGAGGCTACCTGTTGCTTTTATCACTTTCTATTTTGAGTGTCTTTTGCTTAGGTGAGATATTTAACATTAGAATTCAGGATACTTGTCTAATATAACATCTTTTCCTGTTATAATTCAAGTATGTTTACCATGTACCAAGATGTATTGATACTTTTTTTTTGGACAGTTTTGGTGGTGGATGCATTTACAGGAACTTATGGGATAAATTATGGAAGAATAGCAGACAATATTCCAGCACCTGAAAGCGTTGTAACGCTACTCAGGACAAACAAGATTAAAAATGTCAGAATCTAGGACGCGGACCATGGAATTCTAATAGCTTTTAAAGGTTCCGGAATTCAAATAATCATCGGACTTGGCAACGAATTTCTTAAAGACATAAGTGAACGAAGATAGCGCTGTTGAAAGGTGAAAATAAACGTACAGCCTTATCTCCCCGATACCTTAATTCGTGGCATAGCAGTTGGAAACGAAATTCTTGGAGGGGGAGATGTAGAACTCTGGGAAGTTTTAGTCCCTGCTGCTAAAAATGTGTACAATGCGCTTGACAAGTTGGACCTAGCACATAAAATTGAAGTGTCAAGTCCACATTCAGAAGCAGTATTTGAAAACACATATCCTCCATCAGCTAGTGTATTTAAAGAAAGTATACTCCCTTATATGTTACCACTATTGAATTTTTCAAGTCAAATTGGTTCACCTCTTTACATAAACGCATACACTTTTTTGGCCTATAAAAGTGACCCTAGTCACATTGATCTCAACTATGCACTATTCGAGAAATCGACTGGTATATACGATGCAAAAACGAAATTGCACTATGACAACATGTTTGAAGCTGTGATTGATGCAGCGTATTTCGCGTTGGTAAAGGCGGGGTTCGAGAAAATACCAGTAATCCTTTCTTCTGTTTTTGAGGCTTCTTTCAGTTTCTTAGTAAGAATGGGTGAGGGTATTCTGCCTAAATAGTAGACACAGGTATAAAACGGGATGGACTTCACAAGGGGATGAGAATGAAGCAGGTGCTAATGTGAAGAATGCAAGAACTTATAATAATAATTTGCGTAAAAAGTTGTTAAAGAAAAAAGGGACACCTTATAGGCCCAAAATGGTGATGAGGGCTTATGTATTTGCTTTGTTTAACGAAAATAAAAAACCTGGACCAACTTCAGAGAGGAATTTTGGATTGTTTAAAGCTGATGGAAGCATTGCTTATAAATTTGGTTTTAGAGGACTTGTGCCTTCTTCAGCATCAAAGGTATTTTCTTTTTTTCTCTGAATTAACAACTTTTGGTTGGTTATTAATTTAGTTATTAGAGTTAATTTTTAGTCAATTTTATAAATAATAATTTACAAGACAAAAAGGGTCTTTTCAAAAGCCTTCGCCCTCCTAATCAACTAACTACTAGAGAAGCAGTTTGGTTCCTTGAGTTGTTTTCTCAGTCGAGCTTCCTTGTTCCTTAGTATGGTCTCGGTCTCATATTCAACGAAAGTCGTAGTTGTGTCTGACCCCCTCAAATGAGTCAGGTGGCGAAGATATACTTTTAAAAATAATATTTCTTCCATCCTAAAATTTTGTTACTTTAGATATCAACGACGGTTTTGCTATTATTGTTATTGTTCCTATTGTTATTGGTTATTATGGTTCTTATAAATATTCTTCATTTTTTTCGATGCAGGACTTTGTACAACTAGGCGATTTTTGGAGCTCCCAATGGTTTATTGATGTGGCCAGTGCAGTAGTGCTAACTCAATTTTTAGACCTATGACCATACACAAAAAATTAGCTCATAAAATTATAACGCGCTCATTTGTGTTGTATAAAATATACTTGTATAAATTACTACAGCTTGGGAGCTCTGATTGTCCAATTTTATGGAAGTCACTATTCTTGGTATAATATAGTTGCAAATTCAATTTGACATTGGTTCATGTTTATGAGTTTGATTACAAGTTGAAAAATGAAAGAATGTCTATATCCAACCTATTGGACAGCAACTTTTACAAATGGAGCTGAAAATTGAAATTCAGCTTATAGGTTAATTTCATGAGGGGTATTTGCCTTGGCAATATTGCTATCACATCGATCAATCAATTAATTAACCATGTATATTTCCAAACTATTTTTAAAAAGGTAAAATTAGGATCTCATTCATAAACAAGACAATCTTTAAGCATTTGAAATGACTATGGGTTATCAAAGTTTACTTCTCATGTTACTATTGTTGTAACTTTTATAGCTATAAGAATTTCATAACATATTTAAATCACACATTTCAAGTATACACTTTTAATATATGAAAAAAACTTTCTTTCTTAAATTTCATAGCCCGTGAAAAAACCACCATACAAAATGAAACAAAGAATAATGTTTTCCCTTGTTATTTTGTTTCAATTTTTACCTCAGACTAAACTACTAAAGAGAAAAACAAAGTATGAGAAGAGGAACTAATAGCATACGCTTATACTTTTTTCATTATCATCAAAGTACTCCTCGTATTTGGTTGAAGATCGCTAATTAAGTTTAAGTATTTATTTATAAAACTTAGCATAGATAATCACTTAGTAGTTAGTAGCATGTATTCTATTAAAATGATCAATTAGTATTGGATCCGAACATCATACTAGCGTACGAGCAATGTTTCACATCTATTATTTGAGTATTTATCAAAATTATCAGTTATTTCTCTTCGGCGTCAACATTTCATTAATTGAAACAATAAAGTAAATCTGAAAAAACGTCAAATATTTTGACTTAAACCAATTATTGAAACGACTTATATTTGCAAACGAAATGAGTAATTCGGTGGTAATACTAAAGTAGGCATTCTGATCTTATTATAAACTTGCAAGTTGCAAAAATACAAGCACAGCATTATTGTGTATTCCAAGCTCAATGTACCAGACCTATCCTTATTCACCAACCACCAACTACCAACCACATATCCTACATTTATGTCCTAGAGATTTTAAATCAACCTATAATTCAAGAAAAATCCAAAAATATCCTCCCATTGGAAAAAGTGTTGTGATGTAAACCGCAAATAAATGATGGTAAAGCTTTGTAGGAAAAAAAACAAAATAGTTATATAAAAAGAATCTTTTTCCTTTAGGCATCCGATAATTAATTCAAAGTCACTAGCCTAACTACTTAAGATCTGTGCCGGTTAGAACACAGGGATAAAGTGTTCCGGATCCAAGTTTTCCCTACCAAAATTTTATCCATTTTCAAGATTCAATTAAAAAGTCTTTGATTAAAGATAAATAGAAGCAATTATCAATGATTCAAATTGAACCATCAGCTCACCTCACCTTTTGTTGGAATGTAAATTATGTAGGGGAATAGTAAATAACTATTACAAGTGTTTCGAAAGGATAAACAATAAAGATTACAACAACTAGTTGTCAATCTTTTAATCTTGAACTAGAACGATCTTGTATTCAGAAATACAAGAACTTGAACTGCTACACTTGTGGCTTGAAGAACCGCTGAGAATCCAAACGGTTAGAATCATTTAAGATTCAAGTTCACACCTGAAACACTTAGCAACCAATTAGAAAATCACAACCCCACCGGCTGAGTCGAGAGATGACTCTCTGTATTTAAGACAAGATTGCCCCCGTGTATAGGCTTTACGGAAGTGTGAACAATAGTCTCCCAAGATAAAACAACAAACTATCAAATGTGCAAAGCCTACACAAAATGACCTCAGCGAAGAACACGAATAATGAAGATTGCTAAGAGAAGGATTGCTTGTTATGTTCTTTGTGTGTAAGTCTTTATAGAATTGAGCCAAAGGCCTCAATTTATAGGTGTGCAAGATGGTCTTTCAAATGCCCCATAATGACATTCAATTGCCATGTAATGGATGGCTTTAATCCCCAAGTAATGCAGCAACATAATGGTCAAAATAATGACCATTATTGGGTGGATTCAACGCCATTGAAACCACCTTAACATCCACACTTTTGGGATTCTAACGAACAGTCACTGCGTGGGAAGCGCCGCGGCGCTGTAGCATTAGCGCCGCAACTCTAATTAGCCAGAAACTTACTATCGACCAGGCGCCGCGACCCTCTTCGGCGCCGCGACCCTTTCCGACCCGTTTCATCATACACTTCGCACAGTCCTTCCTTCGTTTACGAACGTGGAACACTTGTTATTTAGCCAATAACCGTCCATCATTCTATGTCTCAAACATTTCACTTACGTACCACTTATCTCTTTCATTAACGAAATTTACAACACTTGGCACTAAGATTGCATGTTTGTGGAAACGACGTTTCTGACGTGTGGGCCCCCAATTGTTCGAGTCATAAATAATGGGATAAACTTAATTCCACATTAGTAAATTTCCAACAATCCCCTTTTGAAAGAGATTTTGGCGCACACACAAGGTGTTACTTTCATCGAAAAGATATTACATCAGGAGAGGTAGCTTCCGCTTTGAACCTTCCCTAGTTGAATACCATCGAACTTACTTACTGCGCGGTGAACGTGATGTCTTGAACCGTCAGTGTTTAATGTAAGCCAAGACAATGGTACCAACACAATACCTCCCCTTTATTCATTTCTTCTTATTGTTATGTCCGTTGTGGCAGTGGACACACTTGAATTCTTAAGTGCGTTTATTTGAGGTGGCATGTCTTCACACTTAAATAGGTGATCTCCTACAAGATATCCTGCTATACCCCACTTCACAAGTGTTAGAAATCATTAAAAGTTTCCCCAACCTTTACCTCAACCGTTTGAGGATCGTTAAAGGTTTGGAAGCTTAACCTTTACCCACCATACATGTAGCACTTTTATGTCTATCGCGGGAACGATTTTGGATTCATGTTTCTTTACATAAATCATAATCCGAAGTGCTCTTGCTTCCACCGAAGCGCTCAACTGAACCTTTCGCAGCTTAGTTTTCCCATTGAACCAAATTCTTGGGATCTCCAGTCAGTATAGTTGGGTTACCACCGCAAAGGTTCATATTATTTGGGTTTTAAGCCCATTCCTCTAGACAGGCAGAACTCTTGATCTTTGGGTAGTCCCTCAGTTAAAGGGTCCACTATATCCTTTGGTTAGAAATCAAGAAAGTGACATCCGTGGTGATCAACTGCCATACGGTCTTATGTCTCTGATAGATATGTCCAGACGCCATCATCCGTGCCCTTTTTCTGAAAGTGACTGGCTAGCCATTGTGTATAACTGTCGAAGGCACGGGTTTCTCCCAATAAGGGACGTCATCTAAGGAGTCGTGAAGTTACTCAACTTCTTCTCATGCTTTGTTTAAAGAGATAAACTCTGATTCCATCATGAATCGGCCGATGCAAGTTTGCTTAGAGGATTTTCCAAGACACACCATACACATTTACTTGTGGCTTGAGTGTTCTTCAAGTCTGATGTCCAGTTTGCATCACTGTATTCTCCCAAAACCGCTGGACATCCAGAATACCATAATCCGCAGATAAGCGAACATTTTAGATATCGTCATATCCGATTTAATGCCTTCTATATATTATTTTTAGTATCACGAGTGAACCTTAGTTCAACTAATCTACTTTGTAGGCCGATACCCGGTCAGTTGTAGTGTGTAAAATACATTGAACTACATGTGACCTGTGCATATTGCTCATGGTATACGGGTGCACCATGATTCCAATCACTTCTATGATTCATATCCATTGGTGGCTTCAACGAGACTGTCAACTATTTCACAACTGAGTTTGTAGTTAGACCAGTCCGTTAGATGTCTTACAAATCCCAATTCCTAAGATGTCATTTGTGATACCCATATCTTTCATATCGAGACTTTTGTTTCAATATGACTTCCACTTTCAGACTGTTGGTTTTTCAACTGTTGGCTTTCTAACTTCAGAGTCAATGTTTCTGTTGTCAGATTCATTGTTTCTATTTTATCTGAAACTTCCAGGACCAAAATGTAAACATTTCAGGGACCAAAATGAAAGTTCAAGAAGAATCCCAATAGTCCAACAAACCAACTCTGATCCTCCCCTTCCAACTCTCCGAAAAGCCTGTCTCAACATCCATGTCACGCAAGACTACAATGGCCCTGGATGTTAAGCTATTCACAGGGGAGCATATGTCCAAGTAACCGAGGCCTTATACTCGTCAGCAGAGCCATCTACTTTGTACTCAATGTGAGTATCCACTTTCACAACCTAAATGTTCTTTTTTCGGAGAAAGGTCAACTATTACACAAGTATGGTTCTATCTGATGGGATCTATTTCTCTTTCTGTAGCTTCTTTTCAAAGCAACGCTTCTGGAGATGACAATTCTTTGTTAATTGTCCATGGTTTATTCTTAACCATACAAAATAGAAGGCATGGAATAAGTCTTTGTCCCCTCTTTGCTTAGTCTCGGTTCAACATCTAGAATTCCTGAGTTTTGTAGATCTAGAATATTAAGTTCCGGATAGTCAGCAACTTTCGAGTCCTGTAGATCTAGAACGTTTAGTTTCGGATAATCAGGCACTCGCGGGTTCTTGTTAACCTCAAGCAATTACTCATTTTCCTTCTCAAGGAAAGTTATCTTCAAAGAATTCAACATTCTTTGACACCAAGATGCGATAAGCACTACTGTTATTTGCAGATCCAGTGGATATGCAATCTACAGTCTTAGGTCCAACTTGACCTATTTCGGTATTCCAATCTTTACCAAGCCATCCCACATCACAACTTTTGTAGGTGGGATCATTTCCATGTTTCACGTGGAGGGTTATCGTTATCCTAATGCGGAGTTCTGTTGAGAATCGCATTAGCGGTAAGGATCGCCTTGCCCCAAGTATTTTGGGCATACGGCTTTGCGCTTGGCTAACACCGTTAGACTGAGGTGAGTAAGGAGCAGTCATTTGATGAACGATGCTTCACATTCTCCCCATCTATCACTACGAATTCCTCAATCCGTAGGCTTAGTTGATTTCCAACCTCTACTTTGTAGCGCTTATCCGCTTCAACAACTTCTTCTTTGCTTTTTAACAAACAAAGGATGCAATATGTTGTACCATCGTCAATGAAGGTCACAAAGTCCTTCCCCCCCCCCCTTTATTTTGTACAAACTTCAAATCACCCATGTAGGTGTGACTAAGTTCTAGAGGAGCGGTGATTCTTTCGCTATCCCTTTGACGGAATGGAAAGGTGATTTTGCCTCTTCGCCCGCCTCACATTTATTTTGATGGTTTATGTCGACAGAAGGCAACAATCTCAACTGAGTTAGCTTTTGAATGACTTTCTAATTAATGTGTCTTAATCTATGATGGCATAGATGCACATATTACAAATATATCATTCATTTGGCTACAGACATACTGTACCATTCTTAGTTATTACAGACCTGTTGGACTAGTCTCAAACCAGCTTGACCAACCGCGTCCATAAAACCAAGTTTGGGACATGTATCACCTCATTTTAGAGTGATCACATTCCCAGAAGTCCTATTGAGGACAACCTCTCCAACCCCTTCTACTTTAGAGGTGGCGTTGCTTCACATGAACAACCTATTGCTCGTGGTTAGGGCGTAACCGGATCATATGTGATCTAGATACTCTGGCCCACTCCAGTTGCTTTGGCAGACTGAGTGTCCAATTTCTTGTCTGCCTTTCTTTTGTCTTTCAGATCATTTAAGACCTGGAAACTCTGGCCCACTCCAGTCGCTCGTAGGCTTTGTACGATTGAGTGTCCAGTTTCTTTTATGTTTTCTTTTGGCCTTCAGATCATTTAAGACCTGGAAAATATGGCCCACTCCAGTCGCCCGTAGACTTTGTACGACCGAGTGCCAAATATCATCCTATCAAATAAAGGATCTTCTGTCAGATAGTGTGACAGTCTTAAGATAAGTCATTATCTTTTAGTCTTCTTCCTTTGAGATTAGTGCCCAGACAATTCCTGGCGCTTGCTTAAGAGTGGTAACAGTTTTCGCACAGTCAGTGGATCTCTATCCTTCGTATGTGCGAATATACTTTACACACTTTTAATAATTACACTCAAAAGAACGGATCTTTTAAATTTAGTTTACAAGAGTCCAATCTCTAATAGGTAAGGAGGGAGATTCAATATCTGGTTTTAGAGTGTAGGGAATATAAGTTTTAATTAAAACACTTTCATATTCCTAGCCTTGCTTTACACACTCTTATTCAGATATTATCTCAACACATTATAGATAAGGAAGGATAAATTAACTTAGACCTTTTGGATTCTGGCCCACTTCAGTCAGACTGAGTGTCCATATCCTCCTTACAATAATTCAGATCCTTTGTCTGGGACAGATATAGGCCTTCTGTTACATGATAGAACATCATCTTCAGCCTTCTCCTCTTGTCCCAGTTGACATCCCCAGCCTCTCGTGGGCGCTTTTTTCCACCACCCTCGGGAGCGGTGACACTAACTCGTCCTTGATCTTTAGCCGTACTAGCATGACTATCAACAGTATCTTGAAGCTCAGTATCTGATCCAGATATCCCCCTTTTGACGAAAATAGATTTGTAATTGTCGTCAAATAAAGAACCAAAACTAGGACCCGATTTGAAAGCATGGTTGTTGACAGAGACAATGTTTGAACTGTTAACAGAATTGTCAACAGAACTGTTTTCAAGAAGAAAACCACAGCCAGATTTGGGACCATATCTGCTGGCAAACATTTTTCGAGCACGAATACAAATCTTGTCTTAAAATTATTGGAATGTAAAACATGTATGAGAATAGTAAATAACTATTACAAGTGCTTCAAAAAGATAAACAATAAAGATTACAACAACAAGTTGTCAATTTTTTAATCTTAAACTAGAACTTCAACTCTGGATCTTGTATTCAGAAATACAAGAACTTGAACTGCTACACTTGTGGCTTGTAGAACCGCTGAGAATCCGAACGGTTAGAGTCCTTTGAGATTCAAGTTCACACCTGAAACACTTAGCAACCAATTAGAAAATGACAACACCACCGGCTGAGTCGAGAGATGACTTTCTGTCTTTAAGACAAGATTGCCCCTATGTATAGGCTTTACGGAAGTGTGGACAATAGTCTTCCAAGATAAAACAACAAACTATCAAATGTGCAAAGCCTACACAAATGACCTCAGCGAAGAACACGAATAATGAAGATTGCTAAGAGAAGGATTGCTATCAGGAAAATCTGATCTCTTTGTGGTGTTGTTAACTTGTATGTGTTATGTTCTTTGTGTGTAAGTCTCTATAGAATTGAGCCAAAGACCTCAATTTATAGGTGTGTAAGATGGTCTTTCAAATGCCCCATAATGTCATTCAATTGCCATGTAATGGATGGCCTTTAATCCCCAAGTAATGCATCAACATAATGGTCCAAGTAATAGCCATTATTGGGTGGATTCAATGCCATTGAAACCACCTCAACAACCAAACTTTTGGGATTCTGACGAACATTCACTACCTGGGAAGCGTTGCGGCGCCGCAGCATTAGCGTCGCGACTCTAATTAGCCAGAAAGTTACTGCCGACCAGGCACCGCGGCTCTTTCCGACCCGTTCCATCTTACACTTCGCACAATCCTTCCTTCGTTTACCAACGTGGAACACTTGTTATTTAGCCAATAACCGTCCATCATTCTATGTCTCAAACATTTCACTCACGTACCAATTATCTCTTTCATTAACGAAATTTATGACACTTGGCACTAAGATTGCACGTGTATGGAAACGACGTTTCCGACGTGCAGGGCCTTGTTCGAGTCATAAATAATGGGATAAACTTAATTTCACATTAGTAAATTTCCAACACCTTTTACGGTTGCAAAAAGAACTAAGAACATAAGAGGTATGCACAAAAGAAATTAAATATTCCTTGGAAAAATTCTCATTCCAAAAATTTAAAACTTGACATATTTATTCTTGCATGTTGGAAGCCCTATAAATGAACGCAATGCCATTTCTATCTTCTTGCCAAAATAATGGAGAGGAAACGTACTTAACAAGTTCTTTACTTCCTTTGCATTTTCATTATTTGATTTTCTATGATTATAGAATCAGCCCAAGTATGTAAAACAAATTCTTTGATTTTACCCCACATCCCCCTTTCACTAAATAATGTTTTTAGATATATTTTCCCCTTATTTTTTTCCTTGGTGTTTTTAGATGTATAATGATTAGAAGGAAGTATTAGTGAATATTAGAATATATTCACCATATATTTTGTAATTATTAGTTGTGTATATTTTTAAAGTCGACGGATTTTTCTCTTACTATAAATTTCATTGTTGCCGGTAATTATGGTAGAATTATGATCCTTATTATATTAGAATATATTGACTAATAGGAAGCTCAACACCGATTGAAAGGGAGGTAATCAATTAATTCCCATTTTCTCTTGTTTATAAATATTAAGAGTCTCACATCGTAAATGGAATGAGAACATGGATTCCTTATATGGACTTGAACAATCTTCACCCTACAAGCTAGCTTTTGAGGTTGAGTTAGGCCAAATATTTATTCTTTACATGGTATCAGAGACAGACCCATTCCAATTCTTCGTTTGTCGATGTTGGGCCCCCAAATTATATTATCCACGCTGCAGTTAACGAGGTCTGGGCATGCGGGGGAGTGTTAAGAGTCTCACATTGGAAATATAATGGGAACATGGACTCCTTCCTTATATGGACTTGGACAATCCTCATCCTACAAGCTAGCTTTTGGGTTGAATTAGACTCAAGATCCATTTTTTACCATAAAAACTATTTGAAGGGAATTCTTTTTCTGATTTTCATATTTTATTTGTTTGTTTTTCTTATTTCACTTTCATTTTTAATTTAAAAATATGTATAATATATGTGTTGGAAATTTGCCTTTGGCGGGAGTTGCGACCGACCAACTTTAACGGCTTAAACACTAGTGTTACGTATGTTGGAGAATTCGGTTCTTCACACATGCATGATCTACTAAGTACGTAGATAACCGTAGGGCCAAGAATCGTCAAATTTCATTGAGAAATGAAAGAGATATTGGTCCACGAAGTGAGGTGTTTGAAGCATGGAAAGTGTAGTGTTGTGTTCAATTCTCCCTCATCGGTAGAGGAAGAAAGAATTGTTGTGTATATAAGACTCGAAATTGGTTTGGGGTTTGGGACCCCACGGGGTATCCCATGTGTTTAAAGAAGGGAGGACCTAGATGTGCTTCGGTTCGAGGAAAGACCACACGCGCGCCGCCGCCGCCCGCCCGTCCGGTTCCGGTTTCGGGTTCTCGGGTTCACGGGCCTTCTGATATTATCTTTTTGGGCCAGAGAACTTTTCCAGAAGTACAGTTTGATCCCAGAAGCTTCAGATGTACTGTTTGGATCAGAATTCTTTCAGATGTACAGTTTGGTCCCTGAAGTTTCAAGATGTACAGTTTGGTCCCTGAAGTTTCCAGAAATTCACTTCGGCAGACACCTAATGTAAACGCCCAAAGACTCAATTCACCATTTATTTTGGCTGAATTACACCTCCTATAATGGCATCCGTTGGTATTTCTCTCCTTTAATTTGGTGGCTTTACTACCTCCATAATGGTCATTATTTGGCCAATAATGGTCATTATGGAGGCGATCAACAAATCCCTTCCTCACCTATATAAACACCCCTTACACCATTGTTGAGGCACACTTGATATACACGAAAATATACAACCAGAAAATCAGTTCTTCCTATAACTTCCTAGCATCATTTCATTATTCAATATTCTTCACGGTAGCTCTTGAGTTTCCTTTGCTCAATTGTTCCATTGCTGTTTTATCTTAGGAGACGAATTGTCCGGGAAGTATAAATGATACATACAGGGCAATATTGTCTTAAGGACAGAGTGCCACACTCGACTCAGCAAAAATCAAAGCAGTTTCCGGTCTTCTTGTTCAACAAATATTGTAATTTCAGTTTTGTTTTTATATTGTAATTTTCAGTTTTCTAGTTGAATTGTAATTTCAATTCTTACATATGCAGTTACTTGTAATTTCCGTTTCTTACAAATCCTTGTAGACCAACAATATGTACTATGATTGCAGCATCATAAGCACAAGCATTCAGGCTACACCGAAGTTGGTTAGTTCAATCTCTCTTCCTTTCTCTCATTATTATTATATGCAATGAATCAAATATTTATTAAAAAGTAAAAGTATATGCACTAAATAAATCAATATTTGTTAACCTTTGCATTATTTGATGCAATTTCTGAATAACCAAACGACTCTTATAAAGGCTTCGTTTATACATGGACTATATTTAGTGACGGGTCTAGAAATTTCATTAAGAGTATTCAAGATTTAATATATATATATATATATATATATATATATATATATATATAGATATATATATATATATATATATATATATATATAGATATAGACAATATAATGTTTTATATGCTCAAATATAATTTTAAAAAATATTCAGATCTTCTCAAGAATTCCTTTCCTAAAAAGCTCATGGTCATCATGAATATGCCAACTTAGTAATTTTCTCTTCTATGGAAGGAAAAATATTTACAATGTTGCTACTATATCGAAAAGTAATTAAGTAATATCCTAGCAAATTACTATGGAAGGAAAACTATTTAGAATGTTGCTACTATATGGAAAGTAATTAAGTAATTCCTCACATAATCTGAATCTGACCTAGTACAACTTGAATCAGATGTATCAAACATTAGAATATCCAAACTATAAAAAGGGCATGAATGGTGAAAGCAAGAACAAATTAATTATACAACAATGGCTTCTACTTATTTTATTCTCATTCTTGTTGTTTCTTTAACTTTGTCTCAATTCTCATTTTCTTCTGCTGATGACTCTACACCAAGTGTTCACCTCATTAACAACATGCCTTCTGATCATCAACCAAATGTGACAGATGTGAGAGTTACTTGTAAGATACAAACTGGACTCCCTTTGCTTAGTGTAACTGTTGTTCTAGGCCAAGAATTTCCATTTGATGCTGGTATTACTAATGATATATATGTATGTTTTGCGAGATGGGGTAATTTATTGGCCTACTTTAATGCATATGATCCACTTAAAGAAGATAAAGGCCGACCTATTGTCTATTGGTCCATTAGATTCGAGGGTTTCTATAAGAGTTGGGACAAAGCTAATTGGACGGGCGTTACGGAATGGGACAACTAGTGAAGTCCGGGTTTTATTATGTGAAGACGGATTTCCGTTTGTTTTTTAAATGTGATAAGAGAGAAAAAAAACTAATAGTTTATGTTTGAATCAAGGAGACGAGTGATTTGAATAAGATTTTTTTGCTTTTGGCTAAGGTTTTTATGTTGTTATTTTTTATTTTCTCTTTAATTGGAGGGGCGTTACGGAATGGAACAACGAGCTTTCTCGCTTTTATTATATCAAAAAGGATTTTAGTTTTTTTACGATGATAAGAGAGAAAATTAGCTTGTGTTTGAATCAAGGGGACGAGTGATTTGAATCAGCCTTTTTCCTAAAGAATTCTTTGTTTTTGGCTAAGGTTTTTATGTTTTATTTTTATGCGCACTTTAATTTGCATTATATTGGTTTGTTTATGACGCATAATTTTTTCTTTCACCTGGAGCTTTAGTACTTTTGTTGTTGGAAATTTTCCATTGGTGGGGAGGTGCGTCCACCCATATTTAATGAATTAAACACTAGGGTTCCGCATGTTGGAGGCTTTGTCTCTTCACGCGTACATAATCTACAAAGTGAGTAGATGACCGTAGGGCCAAGAATCGTCAAATTTCGTTGAGAAATGAAAGAGATATTGGTCCACGAAGTAAGATGTTTGAGGTATGGAAATATGGTGTGGGACAAATCTACCACATCGGTGGAAAAAGGAAGAATTGCTCTCTTTATAAGTCTCTAAATTGGCTAAGGGTTTGGAACCCCAAGGGGTATCCCATGTGTTTAAAGGAGGGAGGACTTAGATGTGCTTGAATTCAAGGCTAAGCCTACACGCGCACCGCCGCCGCCCGCCCGCCCGGTCCGGGCACGATCTCGGGTCTTGGGCTTCTTCTGGTATTATATCTTTGGACCCCAAATTATTTAATATTTACAGTTTGGTCCCTGGAGTTTCTGGAATGTTGAACTTGGGAACGACGGAAGGCATAAAGTTTCTGCCTACCGTTGGAGTTGATTTTTGGGGGCGTTATTGTGCATTAACTAGCCATTACTTGACTGATTAACTTCCTCCATTAACAACCATTACTTTGCTAAATTACTGAATTACACCCTCCTTCAATGGCCATTAACTGTCATATTTTGGCAATTGAGAGGTCTCCCCTTATGCTATATATTGATGCCTTTTGGCTCAATTGTGCAACACAGATATATGAACACAGAAAAACGAGACACACTATATACACAGAGACAAAAACAGAAGAGAAACAACACATATTATGTCCGCAGAAACAGTGACAAAATAGAAACTCTTCCTTCATTTTCCATTTCTTCAGCAAGTCGTTTCGTGTTTGTTTTCTTCGTCAGAATCAACCTATTTGCTTTGTAGTGTTGATTAGGTGTTGTTTTATCTTGGGAGACTATTGTCCGTTAACGTAAAAGCATATATACGGGGCAATCTTGTCTTAAAGACAGAGTGCCATCACTCGACTCAACACACAGTTGTAACAATCCAGATTTAGTGTTTCTTGATTTCAGGTTATCAAGATTCAAGACTCAATAAGCTTGCGGCAGTTCTGAACATTGGCCTATTTGTTTATCCTTTCGAACACTTGTAATATTTATTTACTTCACATACTGCTTTACATATCCGATAATTTTAAGACAAGATTTGTATTAGTGTTCGAAAGATGTCGGTCAAAAGTTGTGTGACCAAATCTGGATATGGCTGTGGTTTTCTGGTAGAAGATAGTGATGATTATGTTGTTGAAGTTCAACGTGTTCATGGTGTCACCGCTCTTAAGAGTGGTGGGAACAAACGCCCATGAGAGGCTGAGGATGTCAACTAGGACAAGAGGAGAAGGCTGAAGATGTGGCTCTATCTTGTAGCAGAAGACCTATATATGTCCCAAACAAAGGATCCAATTTATAGTAAGGAGGAAATGGACACTCAGTCCGACCAAGTGACTGAAGTGGGCCAGAATCCGAATTTGGGATAACTAATTTTTCTTCCTTGTCAAGAATAAGATTAAATGGTATCTGATTAAAAAGAGCTTAAAGTAAGGAGGAATATGAAAATGTTTTACGAAATAATTTATATTCCTTACGCTTTAAAATCAGAAGTTTAATCTCTTCTTCTTTCCCGTTTAAAGATTGAATTTTGCAAATGACTTAAAAAGATCAATTCTTTTAAGTGTAATTATTAAAAGTGTGTAAAGTATGTTCGCACATATGAGGGAGAAAGATCCACTAACTGTGCGAAAATTGTTACCACTCTTAAGTAAGAGCCAAGAATTGTCTGGGCACCAATCATAACGGAAGAAAACTAAAAGCTAAAGACGTTGAGCCTGTCACACTATTTGGCAGAAGATCCTTCATAGGATGATATTGGACACTCAGTCATACAAAGCCTACGGGCGACTGGAGTGGGGCCAAAATTCCTTTGATAGGTTGATAGTGGACACTCAGTCGTACAAAGCCTACGGGCGACTGGAGTGGGCCAGAATTTCCAGGTCTTAAATGATCTGATGGCCAAAAGAAAGGCAGAATAGAAATTGGACACTCAGTCTGCCAAAGCAACTGGAGTGGGCCAGAGTATCCAGATCACATATGCTCCGGTTACGCCCTAACCATGGGTAAGAGATTGTTCATGTGAAGCAACGCCACCTCTAAAGTAGAAGGGGTTAGAGAGGTTGTCCTCAATAGAACTTCGGGGAATGGGATCACTCTCAGATGAGGTGATACATGTCCCAAACTTGGTTTAAGGGACGCTGTTGGTCAAGGTGGTTTGAGACTAGTCCAACAGGTCTGTAATAACTAAGAATGGTACAGTATGTCTGTAGCCAAATGAATGATATATTTGTAATCCGTGCATCTATACCATCATAGATTAAGACACGTTAAATAGAAAGTCATTCAAAAGCTAACGAAGTTGAGATTGTTGCCTTCTATAGATATAAACCATCAAAATAAATGTGAGGTAGGCGAAGATGCAAAATCACCTTTCCAAATTTCGTCAGAGGAATAGCGAAAGAAGCACCGCTCCTCTATAACTTAGTCACACCTACATGGGTGATTTGAAATTTATACAAAATAGAGGGGGGAGACAAGTACTTTATGACCTTCATTGATGATGGTACAACATATTGTATCCTTTGTTTGTTGAAAAGCAAATATGAAGTTGTTGAAGCGGATAAGCGCTACAAAGCAGAAGTTGAAAATCAACTAAGCCTACGGATTGAGGAATTCGTAGTGATAGAGAGGGAGAATGTGAAGCATCGTTCATCAAACGACTGCTCATTACTCACCTCAGTCTAACGATGTTAGCCAAGCACAAAGCCGTACGCCTAAATTATGTGGGACAAGACGATCCTTACCGCTAATGATATTCTCAGCAGAACTCCACATAAGGATAAGGATAACCCTTAGTGTGAGACATGGAAAGGATCTCACATGCAAATGGTGTGATGTGGGGTGGTTTGATAGAAGTTGGAATACCGAAACAGGTCAAGTTGTACCTAAGAATGTAAATTGCATATCCACTGGAACTGCAAATAACAGTAGTGCTTATCGCTTCTTGGCGTCAAAGAATGCTGAATTTTTTGAAGATAACTTTCCTTGAAAAGGAAAATTGAGTAATTGCTCGAGGTTAACAAGAACCCGCGAGGGCCTGACTGTCCAGAACTAGACGTTCCGGATCTACAGGACTCAAAAGTTGCTGTCTATCCGGAACTTAATAATTCAGATCTACATAACTCAGGGATTCCAGATGTTGAACCAAGACGGAGCAAAGAGGGGACACAGACTTGTTCCATGCCTTCTAGCTTGTATGGTTGAGAATGAACCATGGACAATTAACAAATAATTGTCATCTCCAAAAGTGCTACTTTGGAAAGAAGCTAAAGAGAGAAATATATTCCATCATATAGAACCATACTTGTGTAATGGTTGATCTTCCTCCGGGAAAGAAACCTTTGGGTTGTGGAAAAGAATACTCAAAAGTGAGTACAAAGTAGATGGATCTACTGATGAGTATAAGGCCTCGGCTACTTGTACATGTGCTTCCCTATGAATAGCTTAACATCCAGGGTCATTGCAGTCTTGCGTGACATGGATGTTGAAACAGTATTCCTAATCGAAGAGTTGGAAGGGGGGGATCAGAGTTGGTTTGCTGGACTGTTGGGCTTCTTCCTGAACTTTTATTTTGGTCCCTGAAATATTTACATTTTGGTCCTGAAAGTTTCAGATAAAATAGAAACAATGAATCTGACCACAAAAACATTGACTCTGAAGTTAGAAAGCCAACTGTTGGAAAACCAACAGTCTGAGAGTGGAAATTATATTGAAACAAAAGATATGGATAACACAGATGACATCTTAGGAATTCAATTTCTAAGACATCTAACAGACTGGTCTAACTCCAAACTCAGTTATAAGATAGTTGGCAGTCTCGTTGAAGTCATCAATGGATATGAATCATATAACTGATTGAAATCATGGTGCACCCATATACAAGGAGCGATATGCGCAGGTCACATGTAGTTCAATGTATGTTACACAGTACAATCGATCTGGTATCGGCCTACAAAGCAGATCAGTTGAACTAAGATTCACTGATGATTTTAATAAATAATCAATAGAAGGTGTTAAATCGGATATAACGATATCTGAAATATTCGCTTATCTACGGATCATGGTATTCTGGATGTCCAGTGGTTCTGGGAGAACACAATGATGCAAACTGGACATCAGATGTGAAGAACACCAAAGCCATAAGTAAATGTGTATGGTGGGTCTTGAAAAATCCTCTAAGCAAACTTGCATTGGTCGATTCATGATGGAATCGGAGTTCATCGCTTTATACAAATCATGAAAGAAGTTGAGTAACTTCACGACTCCTTAGAGGACGTCCCTTATTGGGAGAAACCTGTTCCTTCAGCAGTTATACATTGTGGCTAGCCGGTCGGCTTCAGGAAGGACATAGATGACAACGTCTGGACATATCTGTCAGGATCTATCGGAGACATAAGACTGTATGGCAATTGATCATCACGGGTGTCACTTCCTTGATTACTAATCAAATGATATAGCGGACCTTTTAACTAAGGGACTCCCCGGAGATCAAGTGTTCTGCCTGTCTAGGGGAATGGGCTTAAACCCCAAACAATACGAACCTTTGCGGTGGTAACCCAACCATACTGATTGGAGATCCCAAGAATTTGGTTCAATTGGAAAACTAAGCTGTAAAAAGGTTCAGTTGAGCGCTTCGGTGGAAGCAAGAGCACTTCAGATGATGATTTATGTAGGGAACCATGAATTCAAAGTTGTTCCCGCGATAGACATTAAAGTGCTACCTACATGATGGGTAAAGGTTAAGCTTCCAAACCTTTAACGATCCTTAAACGGTTGAGGTTAAGGTTGGGGAAACTTTTAATGATTCCTAACACTTGTGAAGTGGGGTATAGCAGGATACCTTGTAGGAGATCACCTATTTAAGTGCGAAGATAGGCCGCCTCAAATGAACGCACTTAAGAATCCAAGTGTGTCCACGACCACAACGTACAAAACCATAAAAATGAAAATGAATAAGGAGAGTTATCGTGTTGGTATCATTGTCTTGGCATACACTACACACTGGCGGTTCAAGACATCACGTTCACCGCGCAGTAAGTAAGTCTGGTGGTATTCAACTAGGGAAGGTTCAAAGCAGAAGCTACCTCTCCTGATGCAATATCTTTTCGCTGAAAGATTGCTTAAAGTAGGCACCATGTGTGTGCGCCAAAATCTCTTTCAAGAAGGGGATTGTTGGAAATTTGTCTTTGGTGGGGAGGTGCGTCCACCCATATTTAATGAATTAAACACTAGGGTTCTGCATGTTGGAGGCTTTGTCTCTTCACGCGTACATAATCTACTAAGTGAGTAGATGACCGTAGGGCTAAGAATCGTCAAATTTCGTTGAGAAATGAAAGAGATATTGGTCCACGAAGTAAGGTGTTTGAGGTATGGAAATATGGTGTGGGACAAATCTACCACATCGGTGGGAAAAGAAGAATTGCTCTCTTTATAAGTCTCTAAATTGTCTAAGGGTTTGGAACCCCAAGGGGTATCCCATGTGTTTAAAGGAGGGAGGACCTAGATGTGCTTGGGTTCAAGGCTAAGCCCACACGCGCGCCGCCGCCGCCCGCCCGTCCTACCGTTGGAGTTGATTTTTGGGGGCGCTATTGTGCATTAACCAGCCATTACTTGGCTGATTAACTCCCGCCATTACTTGGCTGAATTACACCCTCCTTCAATGGTCATTACTTGGCTGTTTAATTCCCTCCTTCAATTGTCATTAACTGCCATGTCTTGGCAGTTGAGAGGTCTCCTCTTATGCTATATATTGATGCCTTTTGGCTCAATTGTGCAACACAGATATATGAACACAGAAAAACGAGACACACTATATACACAGAGATAAAAATAGAAGAGAAACAACACAGATTTTGTCCGCAGAAACAGTGACAAAACAGAAACTCTTCCTTCCTTTTCCATTTCTTCAGCAAATCATTTTGTGTTTGTTTTCTTCGTCAGAATCAACCTATTTGCTTTGTAGTGTTGATTACGTGTTGTTTTATCTTGAGAGACTATTGCCCGTTAACGTAAAAGCATATATACGGGGCAATTTTGTCTTAAAGACAGAGTGTCATCACTCGACTCAGCACACAATTGTAACAATTCAGATTTAGTGTTTCTTGATTTCAGGTTATCAAGATTTAAGACTCAACAAGCTTGCGGCAGTTCTGAACATTGACCTATTTGTTTATCCTTTCGAACACTTGTAATATTTATTTACTTTCCGTACTGCTTTACATATCCGACATTTGTCACCTGGACTTTTGTATTCTTTTTGTTATTGTCCTAATTTATGATTACTTGTCTCACTATTAAATTGAATAACTTAAATAAAAATGTATTAACCCTATTAGGATGGTAAAAAATTATCCTCACTCAGTTATACAAGATCCAATGAGTATATGACAAGTATAGGTATATACAGTACATGTTATTATTTAACAAAGTTAAATAACACACCTTTTTACCTCATTTTGATACTTGACCATAGTAAACCGTAGAACTTATGCAATTTTGCATAAACATGCGGAATGAGTAAGTTTTTTTTTCCTGTTAGGATCTGCAAGTTAAATGAGATCTAAACAAACTTTTGCGATGCGAATCTTTGAAGAGATAATCGGAGTCGGGACAAAAATAATTGAAGATGAAACTAAATTAAAATATATTTTGATGTAATAAAGTTCTTATTGAATATTGACAAGAACGAGTTGAATGTAAAAGACACGACTAACCAATTCTCATTGAATCAAATGAAAAGGCCAAGATTTGTTTTTTGACTTTATTAATTGACCAAAAATTAAACACTTTCTATGCGAAATCTCTTACTCCTTACAAAGTCAGGCAAAACTGTTGAAGATGAAATTAAAATCCAGAACTTGTTTCGTTGAAGAATTGTGATCGAAAGAACATTATATTGGTGTAATCACAAAGTAATAAGAAATTCAGGCACCAATAAACTCAACTGAAGGACGTGAGACTAATCGGTTACGACTGAACACATCCATTGACAATGACGACTAATCGGTTACGACTAGATGGGTGGAAATTTTCTCCGACATCTGGCTAAAAAAGTTAAGATCGGTTTGATTTATGAGGGTCGAATTTATCCAATTATGATTTTCTTTTAGGTAAAACCTACGAAAAGTGTTATTGTAAAATTTTGAAAAAAAAGAGGGGAAGGGGGGTGGGGGTGGAGATAGCAAGCATGAGGGACCAAACCAAAACTTTGTAAAATGTACAGTTTGAGGAGAAATAGAAAAAGAAAAAAGAGGGCATACCATCAAAACCTTTCTTGTGTTTCCTTGAAAAATTGAATTGTATATTAATAAGTACATATATGGAAAAAATCACGAATATATAACCTGCCCCCCCCCCCCTTCAATTTAGATGTCAAAAGGCAGTACATTTATCAATGGCATACCCGCATGAAGTCATTATAACCCTCTGTGTGAAGCATGCGCGGTATCTATTTTCTATAAATTGAATTAACATCATAAAAATAGTCACATCTTAATTGTTTATTTTTCTTCTTTTTTGCTTTGTTGATTGAATATTCGTCAAGAAAAAGAAAGTTTTGGTTTTCAGTTTGGGAATTAGATTAAGTATTACTGCGAATAAAACTTAAATTAATTCTTTTGTTGTCACGTTTGTAAATTTGGGGAAGTTTTCATGGTAATATTATAAATTTTTCATATAAATACTTGTGAGATTCGTAAATCATAAGAAATCTACGTGTATTTGTGTACAAAAATATATTTACAAAAAAAAAAAGGGGGAAAAGGTTGTTTCATTTTCCACCAATAGAAGTTTGATAGGCTCAAGCACATTTTTAAAGTTATACAGATTTCGAAAAATTAAAATTCTTGTGTTCAGCATAATGTGATGATCTAAGAAATGAATATCTTGTTTCAAATAAATCAATAATTATTTATAAAAGAATATGTTCCTTGATTTTATTGATAACTGATTTACAATAAATATAAGGTTATAAGAATATTTACTTTGATACAAACTAGGTAACTAATTAACCTAATTACAATAGGTATACAATTCTACCTAAAATAAGAGATATATAATTAAAATAATTAATGAAAGAATATTCGGAAAATATTCTATTACACCCCCGCAGTCGAAGCGGGAGGTTCTCGAACACTATGACTGGCTTGAAAATCATCAAATAGTATGCGCGGAAGTTCTTTGGTGAAAATGTCGCCAATCTGATATCTGGAAGGAACATGAAGGACACGAGCTTGACCATGAGCCACTTTTTCGCAAACGAAATGAATGTTCATCTCAATGTGTTTAGTGCGCTGATGTTGGATAGGATTGCCGGAAAGATATATCGCACTAATATTATCGCAGTAGACCAGTGTTGCCTTTTGAATCGGGCAGTGAAGTTCATGTAGAAAGTTACGGATCCAACAAGATTCAGAGACGACGTTGGCAACACATATGTATTATGCTTCTGCACTGGATCGGGATAGTGTAGGTTGCCTTTTGGAAGACCAAGACAATAGGTTATCTCCGAGAAAAATGCAATAACCAGACGTAGAGCGTCGGGTGTCAGGACATCCACCCCAGTCAGCCTCATAATAAGCAGTGAGACCAATGAGCGAAGACTTGTATAGATGTAATCCGAAGTGAAGTGTACCTTGGACGTATCGTAAAATACGTTTGAGGGCATGCATGTGTGCTTCCGTCGAACTGTGCATATGCAAGTAGATTTGTGGCACGACATATGATATGTCTGGTCTAGTGAATATGAGGTACTGCAGGGCCCCAACCAAGCTACGATAGTGAGTCGGGTCTGAATATGAAGGGCTGAAATCAGCGTTGAGCTTGGAATTGGTGTCTATAGGCGTATGGGATGGTTTGCAATATGTCATGCACGCACGGTCAATGATCTCTTCAGCGTACTTCTTCTGAGATAGAAATAGGCCGCCAGAATGTCGAGTGACAGAGTTGCCCAAGAAATAACTTAGGGCCCCCAGTTCTTTCATAGCAAACTCAGAGGAAATGAGAGACATAATGGACCGGCGGAGAGCATCAGATGATGTGGTGATGATGATGTCATCAACATATAATAATAGGTAAGCCATGTTTGTACCCTTGTTGTAGATGAACAGGGAAATGATCAGATCTCTTGTGTGAAAAAATGATAGAGGAAACATAATCGGCGAACCACTGGTACGATGATCGAGAAGCCTGTTTCAGTCCATAGAGCGATTTCTGTAACAGACACACATAATTCGGATGAATAGGATCCCTGAAACCTATATGCTGATGCATATATACCGTTTTATAATGAACCACATGTAATAAGGCATTATTGACATCAAGATGATGAATGGGCCAAGACTTGGATATGACAATGCTGAGGACAGTCCGGATGGTTGCGCGCTTTACGACCGGACTGAACGTTTCTTCACAGTCCACTCCCACCTGTTGAGATCTGCCATCACCTACAAGACGAGCCTTGTACCTCTTAAAAGAACCATTAGATTTCTTTTTATGTCTAAAAAATCACATAAAACGAATAATGTTAGTATCAGGTGGACGGGGTACTAGGTCTCACATCTTATTATCAATAAGAGCATTATATTCGTCAATCATTGCAGTTTTTCAATTAGGGTCGGACAAGACATTATTCGGGTTACGAGGGACATGGGAAGGGACAACTGAAATGGAAAAGTTAAACAGTCATTTAGGTTTATGAATTTCGTGCATGGCACGGGTTTCCATGGTCTGAAAGTGTGTCTTGAGACGCGGGTCGGGAGGGGGTTTGTCGCGAGACTGCTGGAAAGAGGAGGAAGGGCAGGGGTGACGGTACTGACTAGCGAAACCTCGGTTTGTCGAGAGGTGGGTGCAAAATCACCATGAGGCGGGCTGTTCTGGGCCACCGTCAGCAGAACCGGGTGGGCAGCTAGTCCCGGATTGGCCGAGGTGGTGGCGGGTGCCAGGGTCTGGGACGATGGACTATGTAAATGGTGAATTAGAAGAGGGTTTAGGCCATCATCTAGGAAGTCGTAGAAATTTTGAGGTGGCGAGTACAGAGAGGCAAAGGGGGAATTGAGACTCATCAAATAGGACATGAAGTGAAATAATAATTTTACGGCTCGATAAGTCATAGGACGAGTAACCACGATGATTGGCAGGGTAACTCAGAAACACACACGGGGAAGATCAGAGTTGGAGTTTGTGAGTGATCGGATGGAGAGGGTAACAAAGACATCCAAAAAATACGTAAGTGTTGGTATGAGGGGTTCCTACGAAACAGAACTTGGGTGGGCGACCGTTGAGCTAGAGACTTATTTGAGATTATGTTTAGGAAATAGGTGGACATGGAGAGTGTGTAATGCCAGAATTGAGGGGGAATTGAGGCGTGAGCAAGTAGGACACGAATGAGGTTGTTTATGATTCGGATTTTCCGTCCGGCTTTACCATTTTGGGAGGATGTATGAGGGAATGGAAAAACGAAAGGTAAGACCGTTTTTGGAGCAAATCTGTTTGAATTTGTCATTATTGAATTCTCTTTTATTGAAAACATCTAATGCTCTTTTCAAATTGTGTTTTTACGAAAGCACTAAATGAAGAAAAATGGGGTAGACCTGAGATTTATTTTCGATTATAAAAGTTCATAGAAAGTTGGAATAATCGTCCAAAAATAACATATAATATCGATGGACAACCGTACTCAAAATAGGGGATGTCCACAAATCACTATGTTTGATATCGAAAGGCATTAAAGTACAATTTGTGGATGCAGAAAATGATAATTTGACATATTTCCCAAAAACGCAAGATTCACATATAGGAGTCCTAGAAATACTGTTGCAATTAATAAAATTATTTTTTCTAAGGGAACGTAAAACAGAGTCTCCCGGATGTCCTAATCTAGAATGCCATAACGAAGACGAAATAGCAGCAAAGGTTGAGGGAACTAATGTTGGATTGTTGACGGCGTTTAAAGAATGGATCTTGGTCTAACTCAACCCCAAAAGCTAGCTTAAAGGGAGGAGGATTGCCCAAGCCATTAATGAGACCAATGACCACTTATCCCACCAATGTGGGAGAACTCAACACCCCGCCTCACGCCAGGGCTGGACATCTGGAGCGTGTACAATATAAGAGGGGGGGGGGGGGAACATAGGAAACAATGAATTAGGACGGGTCTGACTCTGATACCATAAAAGAATATGTTCCTTGATTTTATTGATGAATGATTTACAATATATATAAAGTTACAAGAATATTTATTTTGATACAAACTAGGTAACTAACTAAACTAATTATAAAGGGATTATATTTCTACCTAAATTAGGAGATATATAATTAATACAATTGATGAAAGAATATTGAAAAATAAATATTCTATTAATTTACTATCTAAAAATTCAAGTTGTAATTTCTGATTTTCTTATTCCTATTTTCTCTCTTCTTATTTTAAATTTATTTTATTTCTTCATAGGATTCTGTACAACAGAAAGATGTGGTTTTCAAGATAGATTAGTAACTGATAAACTGAAACTGGAACCTAACAAAGCCTATAACAGCAAACAAACATAGCGATTGTTAATATTTTATTCAAATATTCTTTTTTTCTATAATCTCAGCATAAGGCGTTAACTAATCGCGATTCGCTACGTTGAAGAATAATATTTTTATAATCATATTATTTATATTACAACTATTATTTGCATCGCAGTGCTAGGGGATTAATTAATTAAAGAATAATATGATTAAGCCATTTAGCCTATCAACAAAAACTGTCTAGTATTTTTGAGACACTACTTAGCATATAGTTGTACTATATACACTGAATTAGTCTTGGACACTACCCTTTTAATTATTTTTTTTAATTTATTTACTCATCTTCTTTTTTTTATCTGTATAAATGGAACTACGTCTTGTAGTTTTTGTATTGGATCTGTTGAAAAAAAATATGTCCAGGTTCATGTGTATACAAAGACAACTTAGTTTACTGCTAACCCTACATTTTCGTTGCCAGAAAATGATGCTTCACGTTGTACATTTGTGCCTCTCAAAGTCTTGTGACCTCTCTTTTGTTTTTTCCTTTTTTATTTGGTGTCAGATATTTGTTTGGGAGCTCTTATTAATTTGGATTTGCGTGTTAAATTTTTGCAGGTTGTCCTTGTTTGGTATAGCTGTTTAGTAAATCATTCTCCATTTTTCTCTCCGCAATTTATGGACTTTTTAAATCATAATCTAAGATTTCTTTACGAGCAAACTGAAAAATTTATGAAAAAGGTAAAATTACGATATAAATTTTATAAGTTATTGCAAATGTTAGACAATAATTTAATATTTTATTTATATGATCGAGCGACATGAACAAACATTAGACCCGAGTCTGACGTTGTTGTTTGAAAGGGTAATTTTCAAGGGTTATATTTGTACGACTTTTAAAAATAGAGAAATCTAAATGATGGCCTAAAAAGTGGGACATTTGCGTAAATAATTCGTGCCGCATGAGGCTCATTAAGAAAGAAGCGCTTCTTATTATGATTTTTTTTATTTTTAGGACTCGAATTCAATACTTTTAATTATGGGTGAAATAAATTTATATTCATTTATAATTGTGGATATGTCTTGTTTCCATCTCATAAAGAGATGCCAAGTTCAATTTTTCTCGTAGTATTTCACTGTGTTTGGTATGATTGAAAATGTTCTCAAAAAATATTTTGCTCAAGTCGTTTTTGGTGTTTGAGAAAATATTTCCTTGATAAAATCATTTCTAACTTGATACCTTTAATAGTTTTTCCTTAAATTTCTTACCCAAGGGAAAATTATTCACCAAAAAGGGAACATGACTTCAGTTACTTTGTGGTTCTTTTATATTTCATGGCATTCAAAATTTTCTAGACTCGAATTTACTTAGGTCATTTTCTTGTACCAACTACCAAATCATATAAAATAAAAATGTTCTAATTTGACTTCTGAAAAATAAGATCCACTCAAATGAGTGTATTAATATGAGTTAGAGCTCTTAATTAGGTTTCCAAGTCAAATGATTTCCTATTTCAGCTTTCATTTTCAGTATCTCCTTGATTCTTTGGGATAATAATTAAACAAATATTGTCAACTGTAATTATTGTTGATGGGAATATTAATTAAGCAAACCTAATGACTTACTCATAAATGTCAAATGCTATTTTTTGCTCTTTAAGTATCAAATCCTTTCGAATCTTTAAAGGAAAAAAGAAATAAAAGAACAATAGAGTCTATCACAAGAAAATTGAATAAGAATAATAATTATCACGTCTACTCTTTCACATGGTCTTTGTCTTATTGGTTCATTTTCTTTACTTTAATATTCCTTCCCCTTTTGTTTTATTTTGTTTAATTTGGTAGGAGGGCGTTGGAGAGTGGGGGAAGGGTGAAGTTTTACATTTATTATATTATAAGTTTATAAAAGGGGCAGCTCGGTGTATTAAGCTCTCGCTATGTGTGTGTCCGAGGAAGGACTGGACCACAAGAGTCTATTATACGTAGCTTTACTTTACATTTCTGTCAGAGGCTATTTCCACGGCTTGAACCCATGACCTCCTGGTCATATGACAACAACTTTATCAATTACTTCAAGGTTCCCCTTCATTATAAGTTTATAGTAACTCATTATTCTTTGTTTGGGGTTGAGGTGGATGAGTGTGTGCAAATTATTGTCTATTCAACAAAAAAAAGAGGGGAGGAAGAATCAAGATTTATACTTGATGAATTCAATCTTTATGTTTTTGGTACTAAACTATTTTACTGTTGAAATTATGAATTTAAAAATATATTGTAATTTTATATATTTATAGCTGTGTCAAAAACCTAGGTTGACATACCCACAAGATATGAGAAACTTTGACAAAAGTAAATCCTTATACTCACACTTGGTGACTTAGTGGTCAGTGAAATGAGTTGATAATTATGAAGTTTCAAGTTCAAATCACGAGATAAAATAGCATCAGGAGATCTCTTCCCATCTTTCTTTTTTCAAGCGTTAGGGGACAGAGTTACCCGATATCTATGACGATGAAAAGTAGCATGTACCCCATGAAAGTAGTATAGACCGCGATTTTAAAAGAAAGAACCCCCACCCCAACCCTTCTTATGTTGATATTGCATAGCAAATCAAACTTTTAACTTCATAAGACCAACAATTTCCCTTGTAAAACCTTGAAACATGATAAAGCAGAAAAACATGGGGTGCCTATTCACTAAGAAGCAAAAGATCATAGAAGAAAACACCTCTGTACATAATTTTGGCAACATTAACAACCATGCTACAAGACTTTAAGGGGTAGAGTAGATTTCTCAAACAATCTTGAGAACAATACTCAACAAGCAAGACCTTAACCACAGCCTATAAACTCAACAGTTTATACTGACTGATAAAACTGCCCATATGATGAAACAGCAACTTATTTATAGAATATCTAAATGTCCTATAAGAAGCATTGGCAAATATATGAGGGTGTTTGTTACACCATGCCTAGTTCTTCAACTTTTACAACACATGGTAACTGGAAACACCATAACTAAGAGTACTGTAGGCGATTAAAAATCCACCCGAAAAAAGCAGACAAATACATGGGATCTTTTCCAACACTGGAAAAAACTCTATGAAGCCAAAACTGACTACTTGATATACATGTCAATAATCTCCTGGCTAGTACCAAATAGGAGCATCTTGCTTCGGTGTGGTATCGTATCCAACACCAGGCAGATTTCCATTGTAATTGGTGGTCTGTAAGTTGAACGGAGATCCAAACATGAAATAGAAATTGTCATTGGAACCGGCATTGAAAGGTGAATTTAACGCCTTGGACTGATCAAACAGATCGCCTTGTGGGAGCATAGACTGAGTTGCGGGAATATTAGTGCTTTTGAAGATATTTCCCTCCATTATGCCTTGGTTGAGCAGGTAATTGTCCTGGTGGACACGAGGTTGTTGATGAGGCTGCTGCTCTTTGGTCAATGCAACATTTCCCGTATTTTGGCTTTTGTTTCCTTGTACATTACTATCATAGAATGACATAAGCTCGTTAATCATCCTTTTCCCATCTTCAGGAACTCCTATACCGGATAGATCAAAGGAAGGTGGACCTTGATTAACTGGCAGAGCAGCTGGCTTTGGTTGGACATACTGTTGAGGGAAGACAACTGGCTTCACTTCATTAATCTGAAAGTTTGAAACTCCAAACCGGGAAGAATTTCTGAAAGGGCAAGCAAATTGATGATCGTCTCTGGAAGATCTGTCCTGAAAACCATGGCGAAGTTCATTGTGAGGACATTGAAGAAACTCGCATGTATAGATCTTTTGATCCATCAAAGTCAGTTCACTGGCTTGCTTCCTCTTCAGACCAAAATCTAAGTTGGTGATAAATTCATCCTTGTTTAGATGAGATTGTTGTTGTAGAGGCATTGTCTCCTTGAATCCGATATTCAACAAATTGAGATGGTTTGGTTTTTGTTCTTGAACATCAAAGTTAGGCTCGTCTTGAGCACCTTCGACGTCATACTCACTGCTGTCATTCAACATGAAGTTTCCACCACCGCCAGCTGAGGACAAAGGTGGACAGCGATCAGGATAGAGTTCTCGAGCCAGAGCTTCCTCCTGACTGATGATAGCAAGCCAAGTTGCACTTTCCTTGGCCGTCATCTTATCCTGCAAGCACTTTGACTGCCTTACCAGCTTGCGGATTTTAGCAATATCGGGGAACATGTGCTTGATCACCGCTGTGAGGAGACCAACCTTCCACGCCTTCTTCAAATCATGAGGCTTTTTATAAGGTGGAGAACATTGGTCCTTCTGCAAGCCCAATTGAGGCCACCAGTCCTCCTGTCCAGTGGGCCACCACGGTGGTGGAACGCCTTTCTCCAACGGAAATCTTCTCTGAGGAGGATCACAGTGCTGCATCAAAGCTGACAGTAACGAACCAAGCATGGTATCTTGCAGCTCCTGCAAGGTGTGAGGGGTAGGTCCCACCGGATTCGACCCCTCGTTCATGCCTGGGATGGCATGATCAGCTTGGTATTTGGCTATGGCTGCAGGGCCATTTCGATGGAACCTCACTTTATCCTTCCACCACTCCCTAAGATTATCAGATGCCCCGCTAACCGGCTTGCCTTTCTCCGGAATGATACCATAAACAAAACCCTGAGCTTTACATACTTCCATCATTTTCAACATATACTTCAAGATCCCATCCTGTGCCCTCGACATCTTCTTCCTCCTCGCTTGCTCCTGCGACTGACGTTGTTTTGCAGGATCCACACCTTCCTTACTTTTAGTCGTTTCTTTAAGCCTTTTCAACTTCATCTTATCCCTCCACATTCTTCTCTCCAACTCATCCACATCAATCTCTTCATCGCTATAATCATCATCCACCACAGGATCCGGCTCAGTCTGTGGAGCAGCAGCCGCTTCCACTTCCTTTAGCGGAGCAGGGAAGAAATCAAGATCCCCACAGAACCCCATATCCTCAAACATCATCTTGACAGGAAGATCAATGAAGCTAATACCCAAATTCCTCAGATTATTCTATCTTCTTCCAATACTCGGAGCAGGATCTATTGAAGTCGATCAAATTACATGAGCCTGCAATTACATTTACAAGGAATATAATCAAATCTCATCAAACATTTCCAGAACTGAAATCACACAAAATAATAAACAAGTAAACATCACAATAAACAGGCGGAGTTCAATCAAATCAATAAGAGGACACCAATCATCAAAAGAAGCATAAATTTGCACAAATGAGAGAGAAAGATAGAGCCGAGATTGTCTCTAGAAAACTTAAGCATCCCCCATTTTCTTGGAAGCTCAACACAAAAATATTATACAAGCTATCTCCCGGGAAAATCCAAGAATTTAACATACTTTCCTAGATCTTACATATCAAATATTCATGTAACCCCAACAACAACGTACCCAGTGTAATCCCACAGGGAAAGGTAGTATGTACGCAAACCTTACCACCTTTGTGGGTGGGGTAAAGAGGTTGTTTCGTATAGACCGTTCGGCTCGCTCGGCTCAAAAGAAACGTAAACAGAAAATCCTGAAATTACCAAACTATCTATGTTCAACAAAATTCAGAATAAAAAACACAGGAAAATCCAATATTGAAGCAAAAGTTCAAATATTTACATCAGTACTCATAGCCACATATCATCATAATAATAAAAAAAATACATCATAATCCAAAAGATCAATCTATCTGGGGCTGCAACAAAACTGAAATCAAAGACAATTATACTGAAGTAGGAAAATAATAAAGAAATCCCAGATGAAACAAACACCAAAATCCCAGTAAAGATAACCTGAAAAAGATAAACTTTTTTTGCTTCCAAAAAACTGTTGAACTGGAACTCTGGTTAGAGAATAATTGACCCTTTGGACTGTAGATGTGGAAGAGAAAGTGGGGAAGTTATAGTACTAATACTATTTTTGATGGTGTGAGATGAAAAGTGTCAGCTCTTTGGTAAACGCCAAACCAATAAACTTTTTCCTTCGTTTCTTTTGCTGTTTATTAAGTACACCGTCCGTTCCATTTTAATTGTTTTTTTTTTAAATATTTCTTTTTATATTTAATAAATTAATAATTTAAAAAATATTTTTATACATTATACACATCTTTAATTTAATATCATAAAAATTTTAAAAAAATATTATATTTTTAAATTTTTTATTTAATTTAATTAAAATATTTAAATTGAGACGAAGAATATTTATTTATTTATTATTTTTTGGATTTTCATCTTCTTGGATGGATGGGCAAATGGAAGGTGATTGGTTGTGTTTTGGACTATTATAAAAATCACAACGTTTTGTATTTTATTGATTTGTAGTTTTGTGTCACTATTTTGGATAAAAAATTATTTATATTTGATATTATATTAAAAAATACTAATTCATTATGGTTTAGTCATAGACTAAGGTGAAATATGTATAACTAATTATGGTTAATTAATAAGAATGAATGTGAAGATATGCTTCATATATTTGCACTATTAATTGTAGTGTAAACTCAATGTGTTAATGTGAAAATATGTATCATATATTTATTGCATGAGTATAAATATTAAGTGTGAGTAAATTTTTATTCTATCTCTTATTATGTATCATTTATTAAAAAGAATCATCTCGTTATTAATTGTTAATTCTAAATAAACTACAATTAAAGCCATCGTTAGCTACTAATTGTAGTGTAACCACAGTGTGTGAATAAGTTACTATTCCATTTTCTATGTTGGAGAGACAAAATGATATTGTGTGGTTGACTGAACATAATTGTACGTTCTAAACTGTTAAACAAGGTATATGTACTCGTGATATACACTTGGTATACATAGTGTATACCACGGGTACAACAGTGGCCTTCAGCCCATCACGGGCAGTAGCAGTGGCAGTGGGCTTTCCAGTAGCCCATCTCGGCAGAGGCCTATCACGGGCAGTATAGAAGTAATGTATATTAGGAATGTATATTGATGTAATATTGTAGTGTAAAGGTTACATTAATTAGTCTTGTACACTTATCATAATTGTATAGTTAGAATTATGGTAGAATAAGGTTTTAGGAGTAGAATAGGAATAGGATTCTCCTATTTGTAACTTGTATATATACCTTTCAATTAATGAAAATAATGAAGAGAATTATTTCTTTCATGGTATCAAGAGACTAGGTCTAACAAAAATTTTCCTCTCCCAAATTTTGTGTCCCTCTCGTAAAACCCCCAGGGTTTCTTTACCAAAATTAGTCTTCCGCTCTCAAAATCTCTCTTACTATTCCCAAATTTCCCTTCCTCCTTTGTTCTTTCAATATGTCTAAGAACAATTTTCATCCTGCCCTCATGATTTCTAACATCAAGAACAACATCTCTATTGTGCTTGAGATGGAAAACGTCTAATATGCGACGTGGGCAGAATTGTTTAAAATTCACGCTATCTCCCATCATGTTATTCATCACATAATTCCTCCCGTTGCACCTATTCCCGCGGAGGATCCTCAGTTATGGATTACTTTTGATGCTACCGTTCTCCAGTGGATTTATTCCACTATTTCGGTTGACCTCTTACAGACGATTATTGAGCCAGATACCACGACTATGGCTACCTGGAATAGATTGCGTGACATATTCCAAGATAACCAACATTCACGTGTTGTCACACTCGAGCAGGAATTCTCTCTACTTCGCTTGGAAGAGTTTCCAAACGTATCTGCATATTGCAAGAAACTCAAGGAGTTGGCGGACCAACTCCGTAACGTTGGTGCACCTGTAACAAATAATCGTATGGTTCTACAACTGGTTGCCGGTCTTTCTGAGGCCTATAACGGCGTTGGGACTCTCCTTCGTCAAAGCAACCCATTTCCCGCTTTTTATCAGGTCCGCTCCATGCTTACTTTGGAAGAAGCCGGTTTGGCTAAAAAGGCGGTTATCGGAGCAAGCCCCGTCGTCCTAATGACGTCCTCCACAAATTCTTCAGGTTTTGTTGATAATTCGGGCCAAAAGCGTACTCAAGGTGGCGGTAAAAATAATCGTAAGGATAATAATAAAAACCGCGGGGGCAAACGCGGCGGTTCCAGTGGTCAGCAGTTCGGCAGTGGGCCCCATCCAGTCAACAGTGGGCCTCTTCCCTACTGGTCACAGCAGTGGGGCCTATGGCAGTGGGCTGGGGCAATGGATCGTGGGCCAGCAACCCCTATTTTCCAGCAGCTTCAGGCAGCCAGTGGGCTGGACAGTCGAATTTCAGGACCAACATTCAGCAGGCAGGCTCTCGGTTTGGCACTGGGCCGGGGCAGCAGAGTGGTCTGCTTAGGCCTCAGCCCACACAAGCATTCTCGGTAGTGGGCCCCACATCTACTCACACCGACATTGAAGCCGCAATGCACATACTTGGATTGACGCAACCGGATCCAAATTGGTACATGGACACCGGCCCAATGACACACATGACCTCCGATCAAGGTACTCTCTCGTCTTATGCCAATTTGAGCAACCCTCGTGGTATAATTATCGGTAATGGTAACTCTATTCCAATTCAGGGTTATGGTCATAAAACTCTATATCCCCCCAATCCTCCCCTTATCTTGAAAAATACTTTACATGCCCCCAAATTGATTAAAAACTTAGTGTCTGTCCGAAAATTCACCACTGACAATTTCGTTTCTGTTGAATTTGATCATTTTGGTTTCTCTGTGAAGAATTTCAAGACGGGGAGTCCTCTCATAAGGTGTGATAGTAGGGGAGATCTTTATCCTATCACACCCGGGTTCAGTCCATCGAGTCAAGCCTTGCTATCAGCATTTGCAGCCATTTCTCCTTCCTTGTGGCATGCTCGCTTTGGTCATCCAGGATCCTCTATTTTATCTGTTTTAAATAAAAAATAGTTTTATTTCTTGTAAGGGTACGAGTCGTACTCCACTTTGTCAATCTTGTTCGTTAGGAAAAATTGTTAAGTTGTCATTTGTAGACTCAATTTCTCATACTTCAATGCCATTTGATATTATTTATAGCGACCTATGGACGTCTCCTGTTCTAAGTTCGTTGGGTCATCGGTATTATGTTCATTTTTTGGATGATTATTCTAAATTTTTGTGGACGTTTCCAATTGCAAATAAATCTCAAGTATTTTCCGTCTTCATAAAATTTAAAGCATTCATTAGAACACAATTCGAAAGAGAAATAAAAAATATTCAGTGTGATAATGAAAAAGAGTGTGACAATAGGGTGTTTCGGGAGTTTTGTGCTAATAATGGGATCAATTTTCGTTTTTCGTGTCCTCATACATCGTTACAAAATGGGAAAGCCGAACGCAAAATTCGTTCCATAAATAACATTGTCCGTACTCTCCTAATTCATGCTTTCGTACCCCCATATTTTTGGCATCATGCTATTCAAATTGTGACATATCTCCTTAACATAATTCCTTCCAAAGGTCTGACATATTCTTCCCCCCTCCAAATTTTATATAATAAGAATCCTTCTTATTCTCATCTTCGAGTTTTTGGGTGCTTATGTTATCCATTATTCTCATCCACCACAATTAACAAACTTCAGGCCCGGTCTACTCCGTGTGTGTTTTTGGGTTATCCGTCTAATCATCGTGGTTACAAATGCTTTGATTTATCCTCCAAGAAAATCATCATTAATCGCCATGTAATTTTTGATGAAATCCAATTTCCATTTACTAAAGTTCATACTCCTGAGCCTAGTTCGTATAATTTTTTGGATGATGGTATATCTCCGTATATTACTCACCATTTTTCGGACATGTCCCGCACCCAAAATCCTCCAATGGCCCATCGCCTACCGGCCCCATCGTTCGTCGCAAATTCCAACATCGGATCGCTTCAAAGAATTGGGCTAGTCCACCACTCGAACTGGTCCAGCCTCGCCCAGGTTGCCGATTTGGGCCAAGAAGGCCCACCGCTCGCCGCTACCCATCCCGAGCCCAGCAAATTCCAAAAATTCACTCAATTCTTCCTCGAGTCATAGACCGGTCACTCGTAGTCAGCGGGGTATTTTTACACCTAAAAGATATTTTAATTTACATTCTAATGTCTCTAAATCTCCCTTGCCCCGTAATCCTATGTCAGCCTTAAACGACCCAAATTGGAAAATTGTTATGACTGATGAATATAATGCTTTTATTGATAATAAGACGTGGGACGGTGCGGTGTGTGAAGCCAGATCATACTAAAGACAATGAATAAATTCCGAAAATGATAGATTTCCAAAAAAAAAAGTAAAAACAGAATGAAAGACAGTCATATATTGACAAGGACGAGTGGGTGATGGTAAGACTCAGCAGGTTGGTATAGATTGTGGGGAGACGTTCAGTCCAGTGGTCAAACCGGCTACCATTCGCATTGTGCTTAGCTTGGCTCTTTCAAAGGCATGAACTATTCATCAGTTGGATGTCAAGAATGCTTTCCTACATGGTGATCTCAAGAAAACAGTCTATATGCATCAGCCGTTGGGATTCAGGGATCCCAACCGTCCTCATCATGTCTGTTTGTTGAAGAAGTCCTTATATGGGCTTAAGCAGTCTCCACAAGCCTGGTATACAAGGTTTGCTGACTATGTTTCGACTATTGGGTTCACTCATAGCAGGTCAGATAATTCCTTGTTCATCTACTGTCGTGGTTCGTCGTTGGCCTACATTCTGTTATATGTGGATGATATCATTTTGACTGCCTCTTTCGATGCCTTACGTCAGTCTATCATGACCATGCTCAGCTCTGAGTTTGCTATGAAAGACTTAGGACCCTTGAGTTACTTTTTGGGGATTGCCGTCAAGCGTCATTCAGATGGTTTGTTTTTGTCTCAACGAAAGTATGCAGCTGAGATCATCGAGAGGGCTGGGATGTCATCATGTAAGTCCACTTCCACTCTAGTTGATACAAAGCCCAAGCTTAGTGCCGCGGCCGGCACACCATACGAGGATCCGACCCGCTATCACAGTCTTGCAGGGGCCCTTCAGTATCTTACTTTCACAAGACCGGATATTATGTATGTCGTCCAGCAGGTGTGTTTATTCATGCATGATCCCATAATTGAGCACATGAATGTAATCAAACGCATCATTAGGTATATTCAGGGTACACTGAACTATGGTTTGCATTTATATCATTCCTCAACATCTACACTTGTCTCATACACAGATGCTGATTGGGGTGGTTGTCCAGATACCAGACGGTCGACGTCTGGCTATTGTATGTTCCTTGGCAACAACTTGGTCTCCTGGTCTGCGAAGCGTCAGGCAACTCTATCCCGCTCAAGTGCCTAGGCTGAATATCGGGGGGTTGCTAATGTGGTCTCAGAATCATGTTGGTTACGTAATTTGCTTTTGGAGCTTTATTGTCCCATTCAGAAGACAACCTTAGTGTATTGCGATAATATTAGTGCCATCTACCTTTCAGGTAATCCGGTTCAGCACCAACGCACTAAGCATATCGAAATGGACATTCACTTTGTCCGTGAAAAGGTTGCTCGGGGTCACGTTCGTGTATGCCATGTCCCATCCCAATATCAAATTGCAGACATCTTTACAAAGGGTCTGCCCGCGGTCATTTTTGAAGATTTTAGGGACAGTCTCAATGTTCGAAGACCGCCCGCTATGACTGCGGGAGTGTGTTAAACAATGTATATATACCCGTGATATACACTTAGTATACACAGTGTATACCACGGGTACAACAGTGGCCTTCAGCCCATCATGGGCAGTAGCAGTGGCAGTGGGCTTTCCAGTAGCCCATCTCGGCAGAGGCCCATCATGGGCAGTATAGAAGTAATGTATATTAGGAATGTATATTGATGTAATATTGTAGTGTAAATGTTACCTTAATTAGTCGTGTACACTTACCATAATTGTATAGTTAGAATTATGGTAGAATAAGATTTTAGGAGTAGAATAGGAATATGATTCTCCTATTTGTAACTTGTATATATACCTTTCAATTAATGAAAATAATGAAGGGGATTATTTCTTTCATAAACAAATATATACATAGCATAACAACAACAACATAACATACCTAGTGTAATTTCAAAGTAGAGTCTGAAGAGGGTAGGATGTACGTAGATCGTACTTCTATCTTTGTGAGGTAGACATACCGTTTTTGATAAATAAATACATAACATGTGCTATTTTATCTAATTTTTAGTATGAAATATCAACTATGAGTTAATAAAGTACAATTTTTTTTGCATATAGTGTTAGCTAAAATAATACTACTAAGAAAATATGAATATTTTTGTACTTATTTGCTTGCTTTTAATTTTTCAGTAAATGTAGTGAGCTATGTTCTAAAACTATGAAATATAAGCAACTTTAATCCAAAAACAAACTGTAAAATTCAAAACAAGGTATTATGATCGAGAAAGAACTATAAAAATAAATCTTTGTGATTAATGTTTCTCCTATAGTTATATACCTAGTTTTTATGCATATATCAAAAGCGATTAGGATTTTGCATGTCGGCTGGGAGTGGGCTGAGGAGAGGTGATCTAGAGCTTTAAGTGTAGGTGTGCCTCGAAGTGGGGGTACGAATGGAATATGACAATTAATTCATTATCCAAATTAAGCCCCTTTTTTCCCCTTGATATATCAATGGATATTACAAGAAAGTGGAGAGGGGAAAAAATACTACCAAACGTATTTTGTATTATATTTTTTTTACTTAATAATGATTAAGTGATATATATTTTTACTTAATTATGATAGAAAAAGCTTCCCTCTTTAATAGGTCTCATGCGACATAAACTCGAGTTAATTGAACTCTAAAACGTATATCGAACATCGGATGCAAAACAAATAAAATGATATTTTCAAATTATTGCTTATCCTTAATTTTTTATTATTACTTGTTGTCTCTTCTACTTTAATTTTCTTGCTATCTGAATGTTATTTATGTTTTATTTGAGCCGACGGTCTATCGGAAACAATCTCTCTACCTGTCAAGATAGAAATAAAGGTTTGCGTACATTCTACCCTCCCCAGACCTCACTTGTGGAATTATACTGGGTTTGTTGTTGTTGTTGTTGTTGTTGTTGTTGTTGTTGTTGTAGCGTAAATATTTATGCCATAATTTTTTGGAGGTTTAGAATAAATAATTGAGTATATTTAAGAGAAATATAATGCTAGTTATAGGACAGTATGGGCTTTTGTTTGTGAAATAATGAGTAATTCAATGAGATTTGTTTGTGTTTAAGGTTAGTGATTCAGTGTGAATTAAGGAAGTAGTAACTATGAGAATTTGACTTAGATTTGTGACATCCCTGGGGTGAAAAGGGCGATTTTTTGCTGAGAGTTGGGAAAGAACCAAATGGTTTGGTATAATATATTTTGAAAAATTAAAAATTATTCTAATATTGTTGAGTATGATTTTGATGATGATAAATAAAATATGCTTGTTCTGAAATTGTGTTTTATTCATAGATTGTAAAGAAATAATAAAAATAAGAAAAAAAGAATTTTACAATAATTTATTGTCTGACATAATATAATTTATCGCTAAATTACCATGTGATTAATATGAATAATTATTAAATTTTCAAATGCAGGGATATAGCGAAAAGAAGTTAGAATTGAACAAGGAGTCAACGAGATCCTAATCGGATAAGGAAAGGAGTTCTGGTTGACTTCTACTTGGTATCCCTCTTCTACTTGGACTCTAACAAGATGGAACAAGCGTATACATCTATAAAAGAAGCTCATTCACGCTATGGAAACTCAAGTATTCACAAATATTTCAGTAGCAAAATTTTCTTTGAGTTTTAAACGAAAGAAGTCTGAAATACGAAATAGAGTTGGGTCAGTGTCTGTTCCAGGGTCAGTTTCATAGGCGAAACAGATTATCTTTTGTGTCAACTATACTGAATGTAATAGGTTTGAATTGAAATCTCTTATAAGCTTTCTTAGAAGCATTGTTAAGGTTAGAAATCATTGTTGTTTTTTGTTTCAAGCTAACGGTAGCTTGAAAGGGTAGCAACAATCTAGGTATATTGTAAGGGATTAGGGGTTGACTCTTTATATTGCGGGGGTAATCCATTTTGGCTCGGTGTTTTAGTAAAGTTCTGTTTAAATTCTACAGGGGTGTAGATCGTGATTTTTACATTCATTCGAGTCTGAATGATTTTTCACGTATAAATCTTTTGCGTAATATTTCGTTTGCTTTGCTGTTTTTAAGTCTAAAAATTAAGTGGAATGCACTTGTGGAACAGAGTCTACCATTGTTCCGATAAAATTAGAAAACTTAATAAAAATTCAAGTTAGGCGAAAATTGTCGGAGACCCAATTCATCACGCCTCTTATGTCTATTTAGAAGTCAAGTATATTAATTGGTATCAGAGCGGGTTGCTCGTGTCTAGGTAAACCCCTTTGAGAGATCCGTAAAAATGACTTCACAAATAGTATTACCAGAAGGTCAGTCCAGCACTAGGCCTCCTCGATTTAACGATCATCACTATAATCTAAGGGTGTCCAATGGGGCGGGTCCCGGCTGGACGGGGGAGGGTCGGGACCGGGTCGCCGGCGGGACGGTGGGAGGTCACGTCCCGTCCCACATCCCGCCGAAACAGGGTCGGGTTTAGGCGGGTTGGGTCGGGACTAGGGGTTTTTCCCACTTAATTTAAAAAAATATATATATATAGATATATACAAACACTCCAATAATTGAACAAGATAGTGTAATAAAAATATCTCAAGGCTGTTTTTGTGCCTCTTATATTATTTAATAGAAATATGACATAGTAATACAATTTCAAAATTACAACTTTGTAGTGTTGTTCAAAAGTTGCAAATGACATAGTAAAATACTAAAATTGCAATTAAAAAAATTACATATTCAACCATACTCTTTCGAATTTTCTCACAATGTCTTGAGGATCTTCTGTTGGAATTGGAATTTGTTTGTCAAATTCTTCAACGTCGCTTCCTGCTCCCTCGAACAAACTTTGGTTGTAGTTGTAGTCTTCTTCTTCGTTGGTCTCCGGTTTGCCGCACCTCCTACACTCCGCACGAATCCAATCTCTGAATAGAACTACAATCTCCAATGTGTCTCCCGCCAATGAATGTCTGTGCTCTCCAATTTGAAATTTTCCCGCGGAAAAGGTGCTTTCAGATGCTGTTGATGACGCTTGAATGTTTAACACACCTCGGGCCATCTTTGTTAGCGTTGGAAATGTCTTCTCATTCTCCCTCCAGTATTTCAGCAAGTCTTCTTGTCCTTCAGCATTGTCAATTAATTTGTACGGTACAATACCCTGCAAAACATAAACATCAAATTCACTAACTTGTGAAGAAGTTGAACCACTACACATTTTATTTCTAAGGCCTTGAGTACTAGCAGCAGAAACCGCATATTTTTTTATAAGGTTGCAGCGAAGTAGTAGAAGATGGTACAGAAGCCGGTTGATTATTTGCACTTTGTTGTTAGTAATACGTATATTTTTTTTTTGCATTCGGTGTGTATTCTAGACGTAACTGCTTCTTTAGTTGGTGTGTCAGTTGGTTCTTCAGTTAGGTCTGTTGGAAGTACTTCTACACAATCATAAATTATTTCTACAAGTGTTTTACAACCGTCTACTTTAATAGTTGAATTTAATACAACACCAACAATATAAGTAGTGGGGATAGAAAAAAATATTTTAAATTTTTTTTAGACATTTTTTCAATAGCTGCCTTATAATATATTAATTAAGTAACAAAAATATTAGAGTTATATAAAATAACATATTTGAAATAGTAGGATAATAAATACAATAAAATTCTTTAGTAGCTTGATAAAATTTCTCTAAAAATCCATTAAGTTCTAAAATTTTATCCCAGTCACTATCTACAAGTATATCCCTTGGCTTTTTATTATGGACGTTAAATAATAAAGTAATAGGTTATCTATAATCGTAAGCAACAAGTAGTTGCTCATACAGAGAATTTCACCTAGTCGAAACTTCTTCTGGAATTTTTCTATATGATAATCCACAATCATGACATATTTTTTTATACTCTTTGCGTCTTTGTATTTTTTTTACCTTTAAAAATAAAGTTTATAGCAAATTGTATTTTATCAAGAATGCTTTCAAAAAGTTTTAGGCCATCCTTTACAACTATGACATTTATATAAAAATGATCAGGAAAAGATGAAGTTAATTTAAGTTTTAAAAGTCTTATAACATAATCATTAGAAGAAACATTATCTAATGTAATAGTCATAATTTTGTCATTTATTCCATAGTATTCACAAATTTCATTAATATTATCTGCAATAAAACTACCAATGTGCCTATCATCTATATATCTATATGCTACAATACGTTTTTGCATATACCAATTTTGATCTATCCAATGACATGTTACCGTTAAATAATCACTACCGTTAATATTACGGCATATGTCAGAAGTGATAGCCACTTTGCCATTAAAATGATACAATGCATAACGTAAATACTGTTGATATTCACTTGCAAATTTAAAAACATCCCTTCTAACAGTTGATCTAGGAAAACCATTAAAAACAGGATTATATGTTTTTCGAATGTAATGAATAAAATCAGGAGAGAAAGGAAATGAAAAAGGCAAATCCTCCACCGCTATTAATTTTGCCATATTTTCCTTATATTTGATTTTATCATATTTAGGACAAAAAATTCCCCCTGTCATCGGGTTAATTTGACCTTGTACTAGGTTAGGGACACTATGGGAACCTTGTCCCGACTCAGATGGCATTGGCACACCCAATTTTTTAGCCAGGTATTGATTCCACATAGCTGCGTGCTCGCCTTGTACATGTCTCAGTAAACCTCCCGTCCCACCATGACCTTTTTCGGTTTTAAATTTATAAACATTTTTACAAATTTTACATCTAGCTAGTTGATTCTCTTCGTCCCTATAAAAAAATGACATGCATCTGATTTTAATTTTCATTTTTTGGGGCCTCTATGAATACTAGGGGGAATATGAAGCATTCCCGTTTCAGTTTCAGGCTGAGACTCAGTCTGAGTCTGAGGTTGATGTGTAAATTAAATTCTGATTCATATACTTCATCATCTACTGGTATATCATTAAAAAAAATATTTTCATCAATATTACTGAAATCAATCAAATCATCGGAACTAGGAATATGATTACTAGAAGTACCCTAACCCTTATTACCCATACTAGAAGAAGCACCCTTACCCTTACCCGTAATCAAACATTTAAATCATTTCATTTTAATTATACAAGTAAATAATTAAATAAAAGAAATTAAGTGCGATAATTAAAATTAAGTAACAATAATAATTTAAAGAAGGAACGAAGGTACCAAACGCCGACGTAACATCGACGTGTAACCGAGGTTGAAAATTGAAACTTTGCTCGATGGATGATCCTCAAGCTAGTTGCCAACTTCACTCTCAATTTTTTTAACTTTGATATAATATTTTATAGTAGGAAGATTTGTAGAATTGTAGAGAGATAAATTGAGAAATTAGAGAGATGGTAGGAAGATTTGTGAGAAAAATGAAGAGGAAAATGAGTTATTTATAGTGGGAAAATAGAGTTAAAGTGTAAATATATTAACTTAGGGGTTAAAATTAATATTAAGGGGTTAGGGGGGTTTATGGGGTGGGGGGGGGGGGGGCAAAAATGGTTGTTATAGCCGTTGTTGCAAAAACTATTTTTGCAAAGTGGGAGAGGATCGGGATTGGATCGGGACGGGTGGGACGAACCCAGGCCCCATCCCGAGTTCGAACCCAGACCTCGACATTTTTATTTTACTTTGGGGGATCAGGACGGGCCGGGTAGCGGGCCGGACTGACCCACTGGACAACCTTACTATAATCTGTGAAAGAATCATATGGAAATTTATTTGAAAGCTGAGGACGATCAGCTTTGGCTAATCACAATGAGAGGATCGTTAGTTCCGACCAAGACCAAAGTCGATGGCACAAAAGCTTCCATAATTGAAGAGGAATTTGATGTTAATGATTTTAGAATGATGGAGAAGAACGCAACAGCAATCAAGATTCTATACTTTGGCTTGGGAATCAACGAGTACAATAGAATCTCAGGATGTGCTAGAGCAAAAGAAATTTGAGACTCTCTGACATTGGCTCATAAAGGTACGTCTCAGATAAACAATCCAGAATTGATATGCTCATAAGAAAGTATGAATTGTTTTCTATGGGTGAAAAAGAATCAATTAAGGATATTTACCAGATTTACTCATATTACTAATGAACTTAAGTCTCTTGAAAAAGAGTTTACTACTGAAGATTATTTCAGGAAAATTTTGAGGATTTTACCTTTTTCATGGGAGCCCAAAGTCACAACTATTGAGGAAGTTAGGCAGATGAGCACAATGCAAATGAATGATTTGATTGGTAACCTGCAAACATACGAACTTAAGAAAATTGATCAGATCAAAGAGGAACCCAAGATGAAGAGTAGCTTAGTCTTAAAAGCTACAAAAAACAATTCTAACTCTGATAATGAGGAAATGGTTATGTTTGTTCGCAGGTACAAAAAGTACTTCAAGAAACAAAATTCTGAAAAACAAAACTTGCGATAAAGAAAAATCAAATGGAAATGCTCGGTTTGATGGGTGCTTTAAATGTGAAAAACTTGACCACATGATTAAAGATTGTCCTTCGTCGAAGGAAGAACAAAAGAAAGAACGTTCGAATTTCAAGAAGCAACAAAATTTTGCTTCAAAGTCTTTCAGAAGGGTCATGAAGGAAACTTGGGGAGAAACCTCTGATGAAGAATCAAGTGATGAAAACGAAGGTGATGGAATGATAGCTCTCATGGCTAAGAGCGATTTCGAGTCTAATGATGAATCCTCTAAGGTAAGTCTCGATCAACTTAAGGCTCACATTCACAACTTATCAAAGAATAAACTAGTGAAGCTTTTACATTCTTTAATGAATGAATTTCATCTTGTGAGTGTTGAAAGAAATGAATTGGCTAAAACTCTTTCAAGCTTAAAATCTTATTACAAAGTTTTTAAAAAGTATAAAATTGAACTTGAAAATGCTAATGAAACACTCAAGATGAAAATAGCAAATTAGATGAAACTGTGTTGTCTCTGAAAGCTGAAATTCTTGATATTAAGAAAATCCAAATTGCGAGCAAGAGTCAAATTAGCATTGATAAAAAAATTCTTGAATCTGAAATTACTAATCTGAAAGATGATCTGAATAACGAAGTTAGAAAAATTTTAGAGCTTCAAGAGACTTTGGAAAATGCCAACTCTGAACTTGCAATGACCAAAAAATGAAATAAATCCACCGAAGCTTTAAATTGATTAAATGAACATCACAACAGTTGTTGTAGTGGTTTTGGCTATAAAATCATGAGGGATAGATGGGATATCAAAAGAAAATATGTTGGCTTACCTGAATATCGATTATGTAGTCATTGTGGACATGCGGGATACTACAAGTATGAATGTTCGGTCAGAATAAAAGTTCTTGAGAAAAATGAAAACATTGTTAAATAGGTTAGAAGAGATATATTTTATATTGTTTCACAAGGAAAGGTATCCAAACAAGTTTGGGTTCCTAAGTCTAACACTTAATCTAGTTTTGCAGTCTAAGGTGAAAGGAAGCAACCAAGATAGTACCTGAATTTGTATAATGGTTACTCGAGGCACATGAATGAAAAAATAATAAATTTCCTCTCACTAATATAGCTATTGAAGAGGGAGTGTGACATTTAAAAAAAAAGGTAATATAGGTAAGCCACTCTTCACTCTATAGATTAAATGTACTTGATTGTGAATGAAAAAAAATGATTATGTTATTTTGATGAGTCTAATGTTTTGTTGAGAAGAATGTGAAGGATGATGATAATAACTTTGAGACTGGTCTCAACCAAAAACTCAAAAAAGAGGTAAGCATACATGTTTAGTCTGAACGAACAGTTGATGGAACGAACTTTGGGTCTAGTCCTTCTGAACTTGAGCATGGTATGAAATATTCAGGGGGAATATGTCCTGACTGAAACAAATGCAGGAGTGGAGTGGAGTTGAGTCATGTATGCATCTCAGATTTTGCTTAAGTCTTAATATTGTTCAACGATTAACACATAGTCCAATTACCTTGTTAAAGAAATCTTCTCCACCAAATTATTTCAATCTTGTACCAACAACATGTGTTTCAAATTAGCCTTTATTTTTTAACCAAATCAAGACCAAATTGAGATCAATGTGAAACATGTGAAAGAATTCAAAATTCAAAGAGAATTTTCACTGGAAATTGAGTTCTCTTAGGATCTGGAGGTGGAGAATAAATCTTCTATGGAAAAGGAGTCTAACATTTAAGGGTATATTTAAAAAAAAAATAGTGAAAAAAATAGAAGAAAAACACAAAAAGAAAATTATGGAGATGAGTATGAAAAATAATGTGGAATCTGACTTCTTTGTATACAAATTTGTTGGGGGAGATATTCTTGATTATTTATCACGAATTCATTGAGTATAAGAAGTTGACTTGTTTAGAGGAAATCGGCTGAGACGGAACGCACAGTTGACTCTGTTCCTTTCAGTGTTCTAGCGGGCTCTCAGGCCAATACTGATACTTTCTAGATAACACTGTTTTGTGAAAACATTATTAATCTTTGAGTACTGATTGTTCAAATTTAGGAAGATCATGTCATATTTAAAAAATTCATGAAAATGAGCATAATGACCTACTTGCTTTGCTCCAAGTTTCAACTCAGTCACATGCCCCGCTTGCTTCCCTAGTTTACCAAACCTACCACCTGACCACACTACTGTCCCGATCTAATCATCCTTTCCCTTGTTTCTTTGAACAATATTAGTACTAGGCTATTATTTGTAGGATGTAATTAAATGCTACTTCTAATCCTTCTTTTTGCTCTATTCTTGTTTGTGATGAACTTTTAAGGACGTCCAATATCAATAGATTGCATATGTGGAAATTCAAATGTCTTGTATTTTTTGTGTTTGATTCCCCATCGGTGGTGAGTTAGGTATATCAAATGTTCGACCTTTGCTTCAAACATGTTTCTTTGATTAATAAAAAATATTTCTAATATATTATGTTTAAATATTAGTATTATCTTTTATCTAACGAGGTTAATAAAAATAAGATCCATCTGAAAGCAGATGACATGCATGAGATCATCTTTACTGATAATATTACGATTTAAATTGCAATCTCTTAACTTTTAAACTATCATGTCTAGATAACATTGAGTTCTATTATTTCAAACTTACCTTAAGTCTTTTTAAATAATAATTAGTAAATATTGAGATATTTCTCAAGATAATTACAATGTTTGCAACTCTTTTTAGATAATCTTTTACTATGAGCTTCCAAAAGTATCTCTTAAAATTGGCAAATCATTTTTATTGGTTGAAAGTAATAATTATGATAATTTGACTTAGATTTGTGACCCCCTTAAGGTGGAAAGGGGATGTTTTTGCTAAGAGTTTGGAAAGAACCAAAAGGTTTGGTATAATATATTTTGAAAAATTAAAAATATTTCTAATATCTTGTGTTTAAATGTTAGTATGTGTAAAGAATGGATCTTGAGTCTAACTCAACCTCAAAAGCTAGCTTGTAGGGTGATGATTGTCCAAGTCCATATAAGGAGTTCATGTTCCCATTCCATATCCGATGTGGGACTCTTAACACTCCCCTGCACGCCCAGACCTTGTTAACTGGAGCGTGAATAATATAATTTGGGGGCCCAACAATCGATGAATAAAAAATTGGAATGAGTCTGACTCTGATACCATGTAAAGAATTGATCTTGGGCTTAACTCAACCCAAAAAGCTAACTTGTAGGGTGAGGATTGTCCAAGTCCATATACGGAGTCTATGTTCCCATTTCATATCCGATGTGAGACTCTTAACAATATGATCTTTAATTTGATGAGGTTTATAAAAAATAAGTGCAAATATGAAAGCAAATGTCATGCATGAGATCATCTATACCGGTGATATTACGATTTAAATTGTAATTTCTTAACTTTTAAACTATTAAGTCTAGATAATACTGAAATCTATTATTCCAAAATTAAGTTAAGTCTTTTTAAACTATGATTAGTAAATTTTGAGACATTTCTCAAGATAATTGCAATATTTGCAACTCTTTTTAGACAATCTTTCACTACGAGCTTCCAAAAGTATCTCTTAAAATTTGATAAATCATATTTATTTATTACATTACAATCTCTTAACTATTAAACAATCACGTCTAGTCATTTTGAGATCCCTTATTCCAAATTTAGGTTAAGTAGTGTTAAACTATAATTATTAAAATATGACATATTTCTCAAGATATCTACTCTTTAGGTAATCTTTTATTATGAGCTTTAAAAAATATATTTTCCTGGGTGAGGGGTCAATTAGATATCTTTCATCGCATTTTAAACCGTGAAAGATTTTATTTCTCGTTCAAGCAAAGTTATTCGATCCATCCTTGTATAAAAGGTATATATACACACACATAATTTAATTATAGTTACATATTTCTATTTCTCGAAAATTAATTTATATCAACGTTTTTCTTCTTAGAAAAAGAAGAATAAGACATATGATATAAATAAACTCTTCCAACAATATAATTGAAAATAAGACTAATTTTTGGTCAAGTTCTTTCATCAATTTCTTGATCCCTGCTTAACTTCTTATTTTCCATTTTTTTCCTTATTAAAAGAAACTAATGAGTATTATAGTGGAAAACATGTTTAACTTCTTGTTTCTCAAAAAAAATCTTATCAAAAGATACTACGTAATAAGTATTAAAGTGTAATAACAAAAAAGGTGATAGGAAAACGTGGAAAGAAAGGTAAAATAACATGGGAAAGGTTAATAAGTGGAAAAGGGGTTAATTATGCAAGTGTTTGACGGAGACAAGTAAACAATTAATGGATATGAAGTGACATTTGGATGTGGCTAGTTGTGGCTGGCAAATTATAGTACTACCAAAGACTTGGCAATAGTGAAATTGCATAATAGACCCAAAAAAACAAATTGAAGATTCCATTATAGTTATTTCAATTTGTCAACACAAGCTGGGTCCATAGCTCAGCGGTAGAGCATTTGACTCCAGATCAAGACGTCACCGGTTCGAACCTGGTTGTGGGCCCTTCATTAAAAAAATTACTTATTTTCTTCCGTATCTGGTTGGTTTTGAGAGATTATACCTAGCTCCAAGATTACAGAAATATAACCTACAAAAAAAATTAAACAGCAGAAACAATAAGCTTAAAAATTATGGAGATCTTTTTCGGGAAGTAATTTTTATTTTTTTGGTACTGTTTGCTCATGAAAATTTCAAATTTTATTTGAAGTTGTATTTCAAATTTGAAAAATAACTTATAACATATTTTTCAACTCACTTTTTCACTTTTGAAATTATATTTAAGTACATTCAATTATGAACGTCATCCTAAATATTCTTTGCAAGAAGTATAATTAAATATAACTTTATCTTCAATTCTAACTCCATAAATTTCAAATGAAGTGAAAATATTTAGAATCTATGGCCAAACGCCTACTAAAAATAAAAATAAAAAAACTTTCTCAAGTTCTAGTGTTCTACCAATAATAATAAGAAACATCCTCTAATTAGGTGATTTAAATGATCGGGCTATATTTGATGGGGTAAAATAAATTTTCGTTTGATACGCGGGATGTGATAGATAAAGATTTTGCATGGGTTGGGATATCTTATGTGATTATCTCGCCTTTTATATAAGATAGTTAATCCCACCATTTTAGTACAATTCCATATTTTATTATGAAATTGTTATCCATTATTTCACCAACGAAACAGCCAATGTTATGTTATAATGTCGCTGAAAAATTGCTTGGATCAAGGCAAACACGTGTATTTGGGCTAAATTAACAAAAAACTTTTCTTTCTTTTATCATGATTGTATCTAATCAACTGAAATTTTTATTTTTTTGTGTTTGATAATCTTTTTATGAGTTAACTTGGACTAGATAAACTACTTAAGTTTGTCAAATTTAACTTTGCTTGCACATTTTTGTTTGCTAAAGTATTTTAGCAGCACAAAGTAATGGTCAGTCTATGTAAGACAAGTAGATATAATTTTATGGCTGTTATAATTTAATTTCTATTTGCCTTTTTTTTTTCTCTTACAAGGTCTTGTACAATAGAAAAACATGTTTTTAGGACAACTGATGATAAACTAGATAACTGAACAATAACTTAATCTTAAAATATCAACAACAATAACAATATACCCGTGTAATTCAACAAGTGAGATCTGAAGGAGATAACGTGTAAGCAGACTTTACCTCTATCTTGAAAAGTAGAGATACTGTTTCCGATAGACTCTCAGTCTCAAGATCTTAAAATATCATAACAAACAATCTTTTTATATTTTAATTTTGTTCAATAATTTAAGCAAAAGGTGTTAACTACTCATTATTCGCCACGTAGAAGATTAAACAATTATGTGCTATGTGTCAGGTCATTATGTTTACAACTTTTATGATTTCATCAAACTGCTAGAGAATAAACTAATTAAACAATTATTTTCTCTTAATAAAATAATAGGATAAGCCAGTTAGACTATCAACAAAAGTTGTCGAGTGTTTTTGGGACAGTTCTTGTATGTACATTGCATTTGCCTTTGGCTGACTTTTTAATATATATTTTTAATTTTTATCTTCTGTTTGCCCTGAATAAATGGAAATCTGTCTTTTAGTTTCTGTATTAGATCTGTTAAAGAAAAATGACCAGATGCATGTACATAATAAAGGTTCACAAAGATTGCTTCACATTATAGATTTGTACCTCCCAAAGACTTGTAACCATCTTAATGACTTTTTTGTTTTGTTTAAATGTTAATGTTAAGAGTAACATTAAACAAAGATTTAATGGTCAATTATTGGTGATGGAAATTTTAAGCAAACCTAAACACAGTTCAGTAAAGTAGAATCAATCACAAGAAAATTGAATGTGAAGGAGCCAGCCAAAACTGTGTCGCTTCTTAAGTTAGAAATGAAAGCAATAAACATAATTGTGATTTGCTCATTCACATGATCCCTGTCTTGTTACTTTTTCATGTCATCACTTTACTTTCTTTTATAAATGTGGGGTATCTGTTAACTTATTATTAAAAATGATGGTAACCAGGCAAACTTACGCTCGGCTCGACTTCACTGGACACCTGCTATCTCCCATCAAAACAATATACGGTAACAGTCCATTGAGGCTTAGGCATATAGTGAGAAGTCACCTAATTTTTTCTTCTCAATAATAATTAGAACTTTATTTTCCCATAATTTTCATAAACTTTATTGACCCTAGGCTACACACTTGGGTGCCCAGTATCTGTTAATTTGAGTCTGTTCACATATGAGCAGGATAACTAAGCCCCTTAAGAAGTATATCCACAAGCTTGGATAAACTTGACCAAAGCAAACCATATATTCAACTAAAAGGTAATGTTGTTATTGCATAGCAAATAAAACAGTTTATTTCTTAAAATCAATACTGTTGCATTAAAGCAGATTTGGAAGCAGAGGATAAAGCAGAAAAAAAATCATGGGCACCTTTTCACTATGAAGCTAAAGATAATATAAGAAAATGTGTCACTACATAGCTTTGGCAACATCAACAACTATGCTACTTGACCTTTGCCTGCCTATTAATTCAGCAGTTCATACTGATAGCGCTCATGCTGAAACAAGCGACAAGTTTTTGACAGTTCATACTGATACTTGCTCATGCTGAAACACGCAACAAGCTTTTGATCAACGCCAACATGCAGAGAAACAAAGAGACTTACACAGAGATATGGAAATAACTGAAGCTTCGATTAAACCAAAATTGTAACACATAACAATATAAAAGGAGCAGTCCGGTGCACTAAGCTCCCGCTATGCGCGGGAACCGGAGAAGGGCCGGACCACAAGGGTCTATTGTACGTAGTCTTACCTCACATTTCTGCAAGAGGCTGTTTCTAGAAATGTGAGGTAACACATAACAATATAGTCTTAACTAATTTATCAGATATCTACACATTCTATAAGCAGCATGACTAATTTTTGAGGGTATCTCTTCCTCTTCCTCTTCCTCTTCCTCTTCCTTTGTTACACCATGCCGCATGGTAACCGGAGATACCAACTAAGAGAGTTGTAAGCGACTAAAATCCACCTGATAATGCAGACTAATTATAACGGGATCTTCCATCTCGGGGAACAAGCTATATCTATGAAGCCCCGACTGACTATATATGTTTGACCAATCTCCTGGCTAATACCAAATTGGAATATCTTGCTTCTGTGTGGTATCACATCCAATGCCAGGCTGCAGACTTCCAGTGTAATTGGCGGACTGTAAGTTGAACGGAGGCCCAAACATAAAATGCAAATTGTCACTTGAATTTAGGACCTTGCACTGATCAACGAGATTGCCTTGCGGAAGCATAGAATGACCTGCAGAAACATTAACGTCTTTGAAAATATTCCCCTCCATCATCCCTTGGCTGTGTAGGTAATTGTCCTGGTCAACACGAGGTTGTTGATGAGGCTGACCTTTGGTCGGTGCAACATTCCCTGTATTTTGGCTTTTGTTTCCTTGTACATTACTATCATAGAATGACATAAGGTCATCAATCATCCTTTGCCCATCTTCAGGAACTCCTACGCCAAATAGATCAAAAGGAGGTGGACTTGGATTAACAGGCAGAGCAGCTGACTTTGACTGGACATATTGTTGAGGGAAGACAACTGGCTTGACTTCGTTCACGTGAAAGTTTGAAACTCCAAAATGAGAAGTATTTCTGAAAGGGCAAGCTAATTGATGATTGTCTCTCGCAGATCTGTCCTGAAAACCATGGCGAAGTTCACTGTAAGGACATTGAAGACACTCACATGTATAGATCGTTTGGTCCATCGTAACAGTCTGTCCATTCGATTGCTTCCTCTTCCGGGTGAAATCTAAGCTGGTGATCATTTCATCCTCGATTGGATGAGACTGTTGTTGCAAAGGCAGTCTCTCATTGAATCTCTCAACACCGACATTCAACAAATTGAGGTGGTTCGGCTTTTGCTCTTGAATGTCAAAGTTAGACTCATCTTGAGCACCTTCGACATCATACTCACTGCTGTCATTCAACATGAAATTTCCACTACCACCAGCTGAGGACAAAGGTGGACAGCGATCGGGATAAAGTTCTAGAGCCAAAGCTTCCTCCTGATTGATGATGGCAAGCCAAGTCGCACTTTCTTTGGCTGTCATCTTATCCTGCAAGCACTTGGACTGCCTTACAAGCTTGCGAATTTTAGCAATATCAGGGGATATATGCCTGATTACTGCAGTAAGGACACCAACCTTCCACGCCTTCTTCAGATCATGAGGCTTTTTATACGGTGGAGGACCTTGGTCCTTCTGCAAACCCAATTGATGCCACCATTCCTCCTGTCCAGTGGGCCACCACGGTGGTGAAACACCTTTCTCTAATGGAAATCTTCTCTGAGGAGGATCACAGTGCTGCATCAAAGCTGATAATAAAGAACCGAGGGTGGTATCTTGCAGCTCCTGCAAGGTGTGAGGGGTCGGACCAACTGGATTCGACACCTCGTTCTTTCCTGGGATAGCATGCTCAGCTTGGTATTTGGCTATGGCCGCAGGGCCATTGCGATCGAACCTCACTTTATCCTTCCACCACTCCCTAAGATTATCAGACGACCCACCGACCGGCTTGCCTTTCTCCGGAATAATCCCATAAACAAAACCTTGAGCTTTACATACTTCCATCATTTTCAACATGTACTTCAAGATCCCATCCTGTGCCCTCGACATCTTCTTCCTCCTAGCCTGCTCCTGCGACTGGCGTCGTTTCGCACAATCAATATCTTCCTTCCCTTGATGATTCATTTCTTTTAGCCTTTTCAGCTTCATCTTGTCCCTCCACACTCTCTTCTCTAGTTCATCCACATCAATATCCTCATCACTATAATCATCATCCATCGCAGGCTCCGGCTCAGCGTGTGGAGCAACCGCTTCCACTTCCTTTAGTGGAGCAGGAAAGAAATCAAGATCGCCACAGAACCCCATTTCCTCAAACATCATCATCTTGACAAGAACAACACTCCTCAACAAAGTAAACCAAGTACCACAATTTCAAGAAATCTGAACAGAGTTAACAGCTAATATCAAAGTTCACAGATTATCCTGTCCTCTCTCGAATATTCATCCATCAAAATCAACTAATTATGTGATATTTGATCCTGCAAATACATTTACAGATAAATAAGAAAACCTCTTCAAAAAGCTCCAGAAATGAATAACACAAAAAATTGTTGACATGTGAATATCTCAACATAGATGCAGTTTAACTAAAGCTAGAAGGGTAGAAAAAAGGTGTCCTTTTTACTGAGATTATCAAGATTATCTCCAGAAATAAAGAAAAAAATGGCACAAATTATTTCCCGCGAAAATCCAAGAAAATTAACATATTTTCCCAGATCTAAATCATCAATATTCATGAAACCTCCAAAGAGAAATCTGAAAATACAAAAAGACAAAACAAAAAAAATGAAAGGAATATTAGGTTGTTTGGTACAAAAATCTTGTAACTCACCCAACTATTTGGTGGTAAAGGTCTGAATAAACCATGAGACTAATGTTCATATATTAGATTTATCAGTTTATACAACTACTTAAGAATAAGAAATACACAAAAATTCAATCTTGAAGCAAAAAGCACAAATCTTTACAACACAACTCCATTAAAGATCACTAATTAACATAAGAAAGAACAAAAGCAAATACTTGTATGTTCTATGAGGAAGAAAAGTGCCTGAAATTATGATATTTTTTTTGTTCTTTCAAAAGTCTATAAAGGAGAGAGAGGGGGTGGGGGTGGCGGACGTTATAGAACTACAGCTTTAATAATGAAAGTTATTATATTACTCCCTCCAAGGAAATAAAATATTACTCCCATCCATTTTTAATTTAGATGAGATTATTTCTTATTCGCAAAATACATATATAGATGGCATCTTGAATTATATTTAAAAAATTAAATTGATATTTTAATTAATCGATCAATCTATTATTCTTGATTATTTTAAAAGTAAATTTATTAGCCCTCTAGCACATATATAACCACGGAAAGAGAGTTATTTTACGCTCGCACCTCATCATCACTTTCACATCATATATTATGTCAGAAAAAAATGCATGTCATCCGAGTTGCTTCTTCTTCATTATGCACCATCAATCCACTATTAAACCACCATCATTGCCGGAAACACAACCATCGCGTCGTCGTACATTTTCCTCCGATGATAGATAAATTATGATAAATCAAACACGTACACATTCCTTCAAGAAACCCAAAACAATTCACACCCAAAACAAGAAATTCTTGACTCAATCTACTAATCACTCAATTGGGTCGACTTTATTACAAATTTCTTGATTCAAGCTGCTAATCACTCAATTACGTTAATTCTTTTGCAATTTTAATGGGAAATTTTACTTCGTCCACTGTTTTGCCAACTAGTAAAAGCAGCAGAAATCATGCTAGAACCCAAATAATTTCTTGAATTCGTGTGAATGGGTGTGCAGATGAAGAAGAAAGCCTAATTTTCTAATGTACCAAGCCGCAATGCTTTGACCAGCACTTTTCGTTTTTCCTTTTCTTCATTTTGATCTTGTTCCCGTTTGAGCTTTGATTGAATGCCTACTGACTTTTCAAACTCAACCATTAATCACCACCCACATTCTTCCTAATTCTCTCATAGCCCTAGGGGTGGGGTGGGGTGGGTGACGGCGGCGAGGTTGAGAGTTTGTAGGTGAAGAAGAAAGGGGGATAGGGTGGGAGGGAGTTTACAAAAATATGTAGTTTATAAATAAAAAAAATAAAAAAAGATAATTTTTTGTCAAAACGTGCATCTTTTCTAATTATTTTTATATTTGTATCACGTCAGCTTTTAAGGTATTAATAAATTCATTTTCGAGATAGTCACAAGATAATAAGTCGCCCGGTTAATTCGAATGTGAACTCGACTTTTCGAATATTATTTAGGATGCAATCTATGTATTTTGCCTTTCTTATTTCAAAATGTTTAAAATATTAGACACTTTTATTTTAGTATAAATAATAAATAATTTTGTTTGCACGTTTTGTATTTGTATTTGTATACACATAGTAAAGAATTTTGAAAAAGCGGTGTTATGTGATATCACTTTCATTAACGTGACTCCACCCTAAATGTAGAGTCATAGATTCTAAAAAGTAAAAAATTCTGAAGAAAACGTGTTTTGTGATATCACTTTCACTAACGTGGCTTCACTTTAAATATAGAGTTACAGATTCTAAAAGGTAAATTTTTTTTGAAGAAGTCGTGTTTTGTGATATCACTTCAACTAACATGACTCCACTCTAAATATAGAGTTACAGATTTTAAAAGTAAAATTTTTTTAAGAAGCCGTGTTCCTGTGATATCCCTTCCACTAACTTGGCTCCACCTTAAATATAGAGTTACATTCTAAAAAATGTAAAAATTAACCAATTATAAATGCAAGATATAAGGTTTAAAATACATTAAATTATATATATATATCACCTAATTAACACTATAATCACTTAATTGTGCAAGTTAATATGAATAAATATTGTGTGTGTGAATAAAAAAAGCCAGACTTTATGTGTGTGAAAATGTGAGTAATTATGAAATTTGGGTGCTTTTTTATTAATTTGGTGGAAGTTGCTTTCAGGAACCAAGGGACCGTTCTTTTCAAGTGGGATGCATTGAATTGAACTTGTGGCCATTGGGAAAATGATGTCTTACTTTGTTGTTATCTTATTTTCTTGATGAATTCAAGGTAATTACCTTTGGTTGTCTATCTTTTGAGATCTCTTGGTATATTTGGTCCTTGTGGATAATACTGTAGTTACATTTGACCAATTATTGCATTAAATGACCTTCCATTTTTCTTTGTTTTTTTAAACCTAATTTATACCTACACACACGTGCAACTTAATGGTTTTCAATAACAACATATGAAGTGAAATTACATAACGTGAGTCTGGGAAGGGTATAATGTACGCATATCTTACATCTACTTTGTTAGATAGAGCACTTGTTTCCGAAAGACATTCGGCTCAAGACAAAACACAAGCACAAGTAAAGTAAGACAAACAAAGCGACTAAGTCATGATAGCGAATTCTGAAAAAGAAACAATAACTAATGCAAGTAAATGCAGGTAAATAAGACAAACAAATAAAATACACATAGCAGCACTAATCAAACGATAGGGGACTATAAAGCAATATTGTTCCTGCTAGTATGATAGACTAAGCAGGCTTACAATAATAACGTTACAACTACCAGTTAGTAAGCGTAGGTAGGACTATGTTGAACTACCTACTACCCTTCTACCCTAATTCGTGTCCTCTGTAACCCATATCTAAGGTCATGTCCTCAATGAGTTGCACATGCGACATATCCTGTCTAATCACCTCTCCCCAATACTTCTCCGGCCTACCTCTACCCCCTCTTGTATCCGTCCGTAGCCAACCTCTCACACCTCCGCACTGGGGCATTTGTGTGTCTCTTTTGCACGTGCCCGAACCATCTCAACCTCACTTCCCGCATTTTATTCTCCACCGAGGTCACTCTCACACTGTCTCAGATATCATCATTTCTAATTATATCCCTCCTTGTATGCCAACACATCCATCTTAACATCCTCATCTCCGCAATTTTCATCTTTTGAGTGTGCGAAGTCTTGACCGGCCAGCATTCCGTCCCATACAACATAGTCGATCTAACCACCCCCCCCCCCTATAGAGCTTGCCTTTAAGTTTCGGTGGCACATTTTTATCGCACAAGACTCCAGATGCGAGCCTCAATTTCATCCACCCAGCCCCAATACGATGTGTGACATCCTCATCAATCTCTCCATTCCCTTAGATAATAAACCCGAAGTACTTGAAATTTCTTTTTTTTGGAATAACCTGAGTATCGAGCCTCACATCCACGCCAAACAAAAAATTCTACTACATGATCATTTGGTTTTAATTTCCTTGCATACCTTAAGAAACCTTTGACTTATAAGAGTTTTTGTCTAAAACTACTCCCTGCCTCTCATTTTATTTGGCCTTTATATTAAAAATTAGAAATTTCTTTTATTTATCTATTTTAACAAATCAATATTTTCTCTCAATACTACCCATATCATTAAATAACTATATAAAGTATTAGTAATCACATTTAAATATTACAAAGCATAATTAATAACGTTAGTTTAGTAAAATAAATCTCCAATACATATTTTCTTAAAGAGAGTGTCAAGTCAGCAAGAGTCTAATAAAATGAAACGGAGGGAGTAATATTTATCTCCGTAAACATCTTATTTCAGTAACAATTCACTGAAATAGTAAATATAGATTTGAAAAAAGTAATAAATGACTTATTTTTCAAAGACATTAAATATTTTAAACAAAATTAGTTTGCAAACGGCTAACATTCGAAATCGAAGAGAATAAATTTAGTGCCGTCCCCTCCTCTTTTTTTAAATAAAAAATACTAGCTATCGATATATTATATATATAAAAAAACGAACTATATCAAATGACCTCACTTTATGTCGTACCTAGGTTATATAAGATTGTTCCAATATTTCGTAGAAGATCGCATTATTAATTCTTCTCATTGAAAGAAATAATCCCCTTGATTATTTTCATTAATTGAAAGGCTATATATACAAGTTCATATTTCCATAATAGGGAAATCATTTTCCTATTCTATTTCTAAATCCTTATTTTACCATAATTCTAACTATACAATTATGGTAAGTGTATAACACTAATTAAGGTATCATTTTCCTTACAATATACTACAAATATATATACCATATATACAATATTGTTTTGTACTCATTTCAAATTTTGAGATTTGGGCCGAGGCTTGCATTCCAGGGTCGGCCGAGAATGGCTATGGGCGTGCATTGCGGTGGCTCACTGGAGTGGGCCGAGTATTGTTGGGTCGCCAACGCCGGAGAATGGGCCGAGCATCTGGCCGCACGCTAGTGGCTCACCGCCGCTTCGCTTATGACTCAATATATATGTGATATACACCGATGTATATTCAGTGTATATCACATGTATATTGAGTCGCTTAACACACCCCAGCCATAGCGCGGTTTTCGAACGCTGAGATTGTCCCTAAAATCTTCAAAGAGAACCGCCGGTAGACCCTTTGTAAAGATGTCTGCAATTTGATAACGAGACGGGACATGGCATACGCGAACTTGACCCTTTGCAACCTTTTCACGGACAAAGTGAATGTCCATTTCGATATGCTTGGTGCGCCGTGTTGAACCGGGTTACCTGAAAGGTAGATGGCACTAATGTTATCGCAATATACCAAGGTTGCCTTCTGAATGGGACAATGAAGCTCCAAAAGCAAATTACGTAGCCAACATGACTCGGAGACCACATTCGCTACCCCTCGATATTCTGCCTCTGCACTGGAGCGTGACAGAGTTGCTTGACGTTTTGCCGACCATGAGACCAAGTTGTTGCCAAGGAACATACAGTAGCCAGAAGTCGACCGTCTGGTGTCGGGACAACCACCCCAATCAGCATCCGTGTAAGAGACAAGTGTGGATGTAGACGAAGGATACAAGTGCAACCCATAGTCCAGTGTCCCCTGAATATACCGAATGATGCGTTTGATTGCATTCATGTGCTCAACCCTGGGATCATGCATGAATAAACACACCTGCTGAACCGCATATGTAATATCCGGTCTGGTAAAGGTAAGATCTTGGAGGGCCCTGCAAGATCGCTGCGATAGCGGGTCGGGTCCTCAGACGGTGCACTGCCGCGGCACTCGGCTTTGGGTTTGCATCAACCGGTGTGGAAGTGGACTTACAGGATGACATCCCAGCCTCTCGATGATCTCGAAGATACTTCCGTTGAGACAAAAACAAGCCACCTGAATGACGCTGGACGGCAATCCCCAAAAAATAACTCAACGGCCCCAAGTCCTTCATAGCAAATTCAGAACTGAGCATGGCCATGATAGACTGGCGCAAAGTATCGGAGGAGGCAGTCAAGATGATATCGTCCACATACAACAGAATATAGGCCAATGACGAACCACGGCGATAGATGAACAATATCTGACCTGCTGTGAGTGAACCCAATAGTCGACACAAAGTCAGCAAATCGTGTATACCAGGCCCGTGGAGACTGCTTAAGCCCATATAATGATTTCTTCAACAGACAGACATGATGAGGGCGGTTGGGATCCCTGAAACCCAACGGCTGATGCATATAGACTATTTTCTTGAGGTCACCATGTAGAAAGGCATTCTTGACATCCAACTGATGGATTGGCCAAGTCTTTGAAAGAGCCAAGCTAAGCACAGTGCGAATGGTAGCCGGTTTGACCACCGGACTAAACGTCTCACCACAATCAATTCCAACCTGCTGAGTCTTACCATCACCAACAAGTCGCGCCTTATGTCGAGCAAATGACCCATCTGAATTCTCCTTATGAGCAAAAATCCACATAGACCTGATAATATTAATACCATATGGACGGGGCACCAACTCCCACGTCTTATTATCAATAAGAGCATTATATTCATCAGTCATAGCAATTTTCCAATTATGGTCATTTAATGCGGACACAGGATTGCGGGGCAAGGGGGATTTAGAGACATCAGAATGTAAATTAAAATGTCGTTTAGGTGTAAAAATACCCCGCTGACTACGAGTGACCGGTCTATGACTCGAGGAAGAAGTGATGGAATTTTGGGAATTTTCTGGGCTCGGGACGGATCGCCACAGCAAAGGCCCGCCGCCCAAATCGGCATAAGTCGAATCGATTCGAGCACTTCCGAGGTGGGTGGGTTTCTGGACCGGTTCAGGTGGGTGGTAGCCCAATAAATTTGAGCTGTTCGATGTTTGGAGCAGGCGGCGACAACGTGGGACCCGGGCGATGGGCCCTGGAGGATTTTGGGCACGGGAGTTGTCCGAAAAATTCCGAATAATATACGGGGATATTTGGTCATCCAAAAAATTATACGACTTAGGCTCGAGAGTATGAACTTTCGTAAAAGGGAATTGGGTTTCATCAAAAATGACATGACGATTTATAATGATTTTCTTGGAGGATAAATCAAAACACTTATAACCACGATGATTCGACGGATAACCCAAAAATACACACGGAGTAGACCGAGCCTGAAGTTTGTTAATTGTGGTGGATGGGAATAGCGGATAACACAAGCACCCAAAAATCCGAAGATGAGAATAAGACGGATTTTTATTATATAAGATTTTGAGAGGGGAAGTATATGTCAGACCTTTATACGGAATTATGTTAAGAAGGTAAGTGGCCATTTGTAGAGCATGATGCCAAAAATACGGAGGTATGGAGGCATGGATTAGGAGAGTTTGGACAATGTTATTTATGGAACGAATTTTGCGTTCGGCTTTCCCATTTTGTGAAGATGTATGAGGACATGAAAACCGAAAATTTATCCCATGAGTAGCACAAAATTCTCGAAACTCTCTATTGTCATACTCCTTCCCATTATCACATTGAATATTTTTTATTTCTCTTTCGAATTGAGTACGAACGAACGCTCTAAATTTTATGAAGACGGAAAACATTTGTGATTTATTCGCAATTGGAAACGTCCACAAAAATCTAGAATAATCATCTAAGAAGAGAACATAATATCGATGACCCATTGAACTAAGAACAGGAGATGTCCATAAGTCGCTATGAATAATGTCAAATGGCATAGAAGTATGAGAATTGGAGTCTACAAATGGCAACTTAACAATTTTTCCTAATGAACAAGACTGACAAATTGGAGTACCACTCGTACCCTTACAAGAAATAAAGCTATTTTTATCTAAAACTGATAAAATAGAAGATCCCGGATGACCCAAACGAGCATGCCACATGGAAGGAGAGATGGTCAAAAGTGCGATGGCAAGGCCGACTCGATGGACTGAAACCGGGCATGATAGGATATAGATCCCCCCTACTATCACACCTCATGAGATGACTCCCCGTCTTGAAATCCTTCACAGAGAAACCGAAAGGATCAAATTCAACAGAAACAGAATTGTCATTTGTGAACTTTCGAACAGACGCTAAATTTTTAATCAATTTAGGAGCATGTAAAGTATTTTTCAAGAGGAGTGGTGGATTGGGGGGAGACAACGTTTTCTGACCATACCCTATAATTGGAATAGAACTGCCATTACCAATGATTATCCCCCGAGGGGTGCTCAAATTGGAATAAGATGAGAGAGTACCTGAGTCGAAAGTCATGTGAGTAGTGGCCCCGGTGTCCATGTACCAATTTTGGTCCGGTTGAGTTAATCCCAACGTGTGCATCGCGGCCTCGATATCGGTCTGAGTAGGGCCTGCTGCATGATGGGCTTGCGGAGGTCGGGGCCCAAGAACTCCTGGCCGTCTTTGGACCTGGCCCGTGAATCGCTACCTCTGCCTTGTTGGGCCATCGCGGCGATGGGCGCCATCTTGGGCATTGGGCCTGGATTGTTGGCCACCCCACCGCCGGAATTTCTCGCCGCCGCCGGTATGGCCGGCCGCCCACGGTCCATCGCCATCGCTCCATCGCCATGGGCCCCACCGCTGGGCCCATGGGGTGGTGGGCCACCGTTCATTGGATGGGACCCACAGAGGTTTTGCCGACTACCGAACCTCCACCATTACCACCGCGTTTGCCCCGCGCTTTTGTTATTATTCTTACGATTATTCTTGCCGCCACCATTATTATGGTTTTGGCCCGATTATTAACAAAATCGACGGATTAGGTGAGGACGCCATCATGACAACGGACTTGCTCCTGAGACGCCTTTAGCCAAACCGGCTTCTTCCAACGTAAGCATGGAGCGGGCTTGATGGAAGTCGGGAAGAGGGTTGCTTTGGCGAAGGAGAGTGCCAACACCATTATAGGCCTCCAAAGACCGCAACCAATCAGTAGAACTAGACGATTATTTGTTATCAGTGCGCTAACGCTATGAGTTGATCCGCCAATTCCTTTAGTTTCTTGCAATATGCAGAAACGTTCGGAAATACGTCCATTCGAACGAGAGAGAATTCCTGCTCGAGTGTGACGATACGGGAATGTTGGTTGTCTTGGAATATGTCACGCAATCTATTCCATACAGCCATAGCCGTGGTATCGGGCTCCATAATCGTCTGTAGAAGGTCCACTGAAATAGTGGCGTATATCCACCGAAGAACGATAGCATCAAGTGTAATCCATACCTCAGGATCCTCCGCATGAAGGGGTTTAGCGGGAGGAATTATGTGATGAAGAACTTGATAAGAGATAGCGTGAATTTTAAACAACTCCGACCACATTGCATATTGAACGTTTTCCATCTCAAAGACAATAGGGACACTGAGCTTGATATTGGAAACCGTGAGGGCAGGGTGAAAATTGTTCTTAGACATATTTGAAAGAACAAAGAAGGAGGATAAATTTAAGAGAGGTTTTTGAGAGCGGAAGACGAGATATTTGGAGAGAAAACCCCGAGGGAGGGGGGGGGGGGTTCTCGGCCAAAGAGGAGGCAAAAGTTTGAGAGAAGAAAACTTTTGTTTAGACCTAGTCTCTTGATACCATGAAAGAAATAATCCCCTTGATTATTTTCATTAATTGAAAGGCTATATATACAAGTTCATATTTCCATAATAGGGAAATCATTTTCCTATTCTATTTCTAAATCCTTATTTTACCATAATTCTAACTATACAATTATGGTAAGTGTATAACACTAATTAAGGTATCATTTTCCTTACAATATACTACAAATATATATACCATATATACAATATTGTTTTGTACTCATTTCAATGAGATGGGTGAGGCTTGCATTCCAGTGGTCGCCGAGAATGGCTATGGGCGGTGCATTGCGGTGGCTTTCTTTGGAGTGAAATTTGAGTATTGCTGGGCTGCCAACGCTGGAGAATGGGCTGAGCATCGCTGGGCTGCACGTTAGTGGCCCAACTGCTGCCCTGCTTATGACTCAATATATATGTGATATACACTGATGTATATTCAGTGTATATCACATGTATATTGCGTCGTTTAACACTCATAAATCTTCTATTGAAGTTCTTCATACAAGAGGAAGACAATTTTCACAAAGATAGTGAAGGGGGCTATGGAACAATAAAAATAAAATTAAATAAATTTGAATGTTAATTCTGTTTCTGAATGTCGGAAATTATGTCGTCCGACACCAGTAACAACACTTTAGCAAAACAAAAAACTTTGAAGAGTAAATGCAGCGGAAATTTAAAGAACACAAATGTTTTAAATTATATATATAACTTATGATGGTCAATGACCAAATATATTGTATATATATTATATACAAATATAAAAATTCATTTTCTTACAGATTTACAAGATAAAACGGAAAAAAATTAAAAGTTGAAGTCACATATGACTTCTGCCTGAAAAATCTAACTGAGTAGATATAGACAACCTCTCATTATAATCGATCCATACATAACTAATCTAGAATCTAAACAACAATTGTAATGTTGGACAGAATGTTGTCAGCACACTCAGACAACACTGGTGATCCAGATTTCTGAGATGAAATCTCGAGAGCTCTCTTGGTATTTTTACTTTCTGGTTCTGGATCTCGATACTCTGTAGTAGCCTCTCTATTTATAGTAGAAGGTCTTCCTTGAAAATCTCATCGATCGGTTGTGGAAGTTGAGGGAAAGGTGGACTGCTAGTGGGATTGGTTGGAGAAGATCAGGGAGTAATAATCTCAACAGCTTTGGCTTGATCCTCACGACAAGCAACAACTTTTGACTTAGTCCTCACTCATTTTTTACCAGCTCCTTTTTACCTTGCCAAGTCGTTTTTACCTCATAGTAATATTTACACAAATATTATTGCATCGCGTGAAGTAAGACAAAATCTGTTCAGAAAATGTTGGTCCGAATGTTGTGCAACATTTATCACAACATAATTACACATCCATATAAATACTTTAGGAGATATGTTGAGTCAAATGTCACAACATCAAATCCAACATTAACAGATATGAAGAAAGCGTCTTTTTTTTTTGTCTCTAAAGAATGTATACTTAAAAGATAGTAAGAAGTTTCTAATGTTGACGTCTTTTATCTTTTTAGAAGATATACAACTCTTTAAGGAATTTGTAGACCTCGAAGTTTTGTGGAACTCTATAATACGAGTTCAATCCATCTTCAAATTCTAAGATCTGCTGGAATTTTTCGGAGGCTATTCTACCCTAAACCCTAGCTCACGCCTATATAAAGGCCCACATATTCCCTTCTTGAAAAGACATCTCGAAAGTTCCATAAACTCATGGAATAATCACAAAGAGATCAAGGTGTGGCCAAACTCTTCTTGATAATCAAATACTTCAAGAAGATCTACAAAATTCTTTCATTGAGATAAATCCCAACGAGGCCTATATCATTCTAGTTCAAGAAACGCACTAGGAGAGAAGAATCAAGAGAATAAATAGATTTGTACCCGCAATGCTTATCATAAAATATTATGTTTCTTCATAATTTTGTTTGTGGTTGCAATTTATTTCACATATTCAAATTTTGTTGCAAACAAATTGGCACGCCCGGTAGGACCAGGTCTACCCTTAATCTATTCTCTCATAAATCAAATCAGTAGTCAAAGATGGAAGCTCCATTTTTATGGATACTTTAAGTCTCGTCTTCGAGTTTCACAAGCCTACACCCCGATAAGCCTTGAAGTGAGGAGCATTTGTAGAATCAAATTTTGTAGCACTCTACAAGAGAGTCCAAACAATCTTCAAACTCTAAGGTCTGTTAGATTTCTGGAGGCTACTCAACCCTAAAACCTAGCTTACGCCTATATAAAGGGACAAATATTCCTTTGAAAATGCATCTCGAATCCAATCAAGTCTTGAGTATTCATAAAGAGATCAATACATCAAATTTTGAAAATCTCATAAATTAATGGAATATTCACAAAGCGATCAAGACATGATAGGCATCAAATACTATCTTTCTTAAAGTCAAAGTGACCAAGAGAAGGCGTTCTTCTTCATGATCAAGTCGAAGTGTTTCTCCGACGTTCTTGGGATCAAACACATCTCAAAGAGGTCCAAATCATCCTACGTTCGAGAAATGTGCCACTAACGACTCTCGGATCACGGAAAAAAATCGGATAGAAGAATCAAGGGATAAACAGAGTTGTACTCACAAATATTCTTCAATAAAGTTTCTATTTCTTTATTTTTGTTGTGATTTGCAATTATTTTTCACACATTCGAAATTTGTTGCAAACCTATTGGCACGCCCAGTTGGACCAAATATGTCCCTCATCTCTTATCTCACAAATCAAATTCACAACGAAAGATGAAAACTCCATTTTTATGGATACTTCAAGTCTCGTCTTCGAGTTTTGCAATCCTACACCCCAGCGAGCCTTGAAGTAGGAGACATTTGTAGACACCAAGATTTTGTGGAACTCTACAAAACGAGTTCAATTCATTTTCAAACTCTAAAATAGCTCGATGCGTTTCAATTGCAAATAAATGAGTCGTTATAAGTCTTTTTGTTTTGTTTGTCGTGATGTTTGATACCTGTATCGAGGTCCGATTCAATTTCATATTGAGGATAAAACATTTCCTAACAAAGGTGATTGTATACCTAGGACTCGAACTCGAACTTTTTAGCTAAGGATGTAAAAGTATTGACCAGTCCACCACTACCTTATTGATTGGATTGTTTTTAAGTTAAACAACCTTAATTACATTATTGGACCGTTTAAAAAAATAAAAGCCGGCAAAAATATATTTTATATATTAAGTATAAATATACGTATTATATGTATATTGTATACATAGTTAATATATATGTTTTCTATATTTAGCTAGCTAGTTATAATTAATCTTGGCCAAAAACAATTCCTAAAAAATACCCCCTTTATCAAAAAATTAATCACCAAATTTAAAAATTATCATTTCGGAACAGAATAACAAGACAGTCTGCCCTGATTTGGAAGATACACCTAATATGGCATAAAAGTAAAAAAGATGATCCTCAAATAATGGATTTGGCCCTCAATGAACTAATTGTGTTACTTAAAATCAAGACTAATTAGTTCATTGAGGGCCAAATCCATTATTTGAGGATCATCTGAGCTCTTAACTTTCATAGATTCTGCTGGTGGAAAGCTAACGAGGCAGATAAGAATGGGGAACATCTAGACAAATACAAATTTTCTGGTCTTTAGAGAATCTAACAAGGACGAAAATGTTTATGCAAGTGGAATATAATAGGACTTATAAGCAGTTATTTTCACTTCCTCATAGTCATATACATGCATCTACAAACAGACTTCAATAATCTTAAATTATTAATGTTCTAGCTTCTATTTTAGTTATACAATAACTTAGCATGTATATGTAAAATTGCAATTTTAATATGAAAGAAATAATCCCTTGATTATTTTCATTAATGAAGAGGTATATATACAATATACAATATTTAAATATGAAAAATAAATCTACATTTTTCTAATACAAGACTAATACATATTCCTACTATAACACTAATATCATAATTACACTTGTACACGAATTCTACAAAATATGGTAAGTAACTTCATTCTATTTGGTCACTTGGTATACACATGTATACCGTGTATACACGTTCTATCACACCCCCGCAGTCATAGCGGGCGGTTGTCGTACACTGAGACTGTCCCTAAAATCTTCAAACAGAACTAAGGGAAGACCCTTAGTAAAAATGTCGGCAATTTGGTACCTTGAAAGGACATGTAAGACACGTACTTGTCCACGAACTACCTTTTCGCGAACAAAGTGAATATCCATCTTGATATGTTTAGTGTGTTGATGTTGGACCGGATTCCCAGAAAGATATATTGCACTAAAATTATCACAGTAGATCAATGTAGCTTTCTGAATAGGAAAGTGAAGCTCTAACAGAAGATTACGTAGCCAACATGACTCAGAAACCACATTGACTACCCCTCGATAATCGGCTTCCGCACTGGATCGCGATAAAGTATCCTAGCGTTTTGCCGACCAAGAGACCAAGTTATCACCAAGAAACATACAATAACCATATGTCGAGCGTCTGGTATCAGGACAACCACCCCAATCAGCATTTGTATACGACACGAGAGTAGAGATGGAGGATGGATAAAAATGCAAACCATAATCAAGTGTGCCATGTATGTATCATATAATGCATTTGAGCGCATGCATGTGCTCAATCCGCGGATCATGCATAAATAAATACACCTGATGTATTGCATAAGTAATATCTGGTCTCGTGAAGGTAAAATACTGAAGAGCCCCTGCAAGACTACGATAGTGAGTGGGATACTCATATGGTGTGCTAGAAGTAGCACTCAGCTTCGGTTAAGTATCAACCGGAGTAGAAGATGACTTACAAGATGACATATCAGCTCTCTCAATAATCTCAGTCACATACTTCTTCTATGATAAAAATAGATCACCTGTATGACGAGTGACATCTATACCCAAAAAATAACTCAAAGGCCCCAAGTCTTTCATAGTAAATTCTGAACTGAGAAGGGACATGATAGACTTGCGCAAATTATCAGAAGAGACAATCAATATTATATCATCTACATATAATATAATGTATGCCAGAGAAGTACCATGACGATAGATGAACAGAGAATGATCAGACCTGCTGTGAGAAACCCCAAAGGTAGACACATAATCTGCAAACCTCTTATACCAAGCCCATGGGGCCTACTTAATCCCATAAGGACTTTTTCAGCAAACAGACATGATGGGGATACTTGCGGTCCCTAAAATCCAATGGTTGATGCATATACATTGTCTCCTTAAGGTCACCATGTAAGAAAGTATTTTTCACATCCAGCTGATGAATGAGTCATGTTTTTTAGAGAGCCAGACTAAGCACATTGCGAATAGTTGACGGTTTGACCACCAGACTAAACGTCTTTCCACAATCCACGCCAACATGTCGTGTTTTACCATCACTTATAAAACGGGCCTTATGCCTCTCAAAAGAACAATCAGAATTTTCTTTATGAGTAAAAATCAACATAGAACGAATAATATTGACACCAGGTAGAAGGGGCACCAACTCCCACATCTTATTTTCAATAAGAGCTTTATATTCATCATCCATGACCAATTTTCAATTCGGGTCATGAAGGGCAGACACATGATTACGTGGTAGGGGTGATTTTGTGACATTAGAATTTAGATTAAAATGTCTTTTAGGTTTAAAAATACCACGTTGGCTACGAGTAACTGACCTTTGACTTGAAATAGAAGGGGATGTATTTTGGGTAGGTGTCAGGTCGGGTAAAACTTGACCAGCAGGTAATGGGCATGCTGGCCTAGAGGCAGTGAGGCATGATGATAAAACTGGGCCATGGTGGTGAATTTGGGCCAACAGATAGTGGACCTACTGGTCGAGAAACAAGGATTACATCGGTAATATTTGGGCCAACATGCAGTGGGCCTGCTGGCGTATTTTGGTCACGGGATAGCTCGGATAAATGGTGGATAATATACGGTTAAAGCCCATCATCCAAAAAATTATACGAACTAGACACGGAATTATACAATTTAGCAAACGGATATTGGGTTTCATAAAAAATGACACGACGATTAATTATAATTTTATTAGCAGATAAATCAAAATATTTGTAACCACGATGATGAGACGGATAACTCAAAAACACACAAGCGGTAGAGCGAGCTTGTAGTTTGTTAATTGTAGTAGACGGGAAAAACGAATAACACAAACACTCAAACACCTTAGGATGAGAATACGAGGGATCATTATTATAAAGAATTTTTAGGGGTGATTGATATGCTAAACCTTTGCTAGGGAGTATGTTAATGAGGTAGGTAGTCATTTGTAATGCATGATGCCAAAAAGATGGAGGTAATGAAGCATGGGCTAGTAAGGTTCAGACAATATTATTAATGGTATGAATTTTTCTTCCGGCCTTCCCATTTTGTGAGGACGTATGAGGACAAGAAAAACGAAAAGATATGTCATGAGTGTCACAAAATTCTCAAAATGACTCATTATCACATTGAATATTTTTTATTTCCCGTTCAAATTGGGTATGGATGAAAGCTCTAATTTTTAAGAATGTGGAAAAAAATTGAGACTTTTTAGACAAAGGAAAAGTTCACAAAAATTAGAATAATCATCCAAAAATAAAACATTATAATGATGGCCCAAAGAACTCAAAACGAGAGATGTCCATAAATCACTATGAATAATGTCAAAAGGCATCGACGTACTAGAAGTAGAGGCTACAAACGGTAATCTAACATGTTTTCCTATAGGACAAGAAGGACAAATATGAGTACGACTCGTACTCTTACAATCAATAAAATTATTATTTTTAAGAGAAGAAACAATAGACGACCCTAGATGATCCAAACGTGCATGCCACAAAGAAGGAGCAATAACGACAAATGTTGAAGGTGGGGCTTGACTCTTGGAAATGGTGGTGGTGATTGGATAAATCTCTCCCCGACTATTACATCTCATTAGAGGTATCCCCGTCTTGAAATCCTTCACAGAAAATCTAAAAGGGTCAAAGTTAACAGAAACTTAATTATCAGTTGTGAATTTTCGGACAGACACTAAATTTTTAATTAAGTGAGGGCCATGAAGGACATTTTTAAGGAGTATATGTGGATGTGTGTGTGTGTGTGTGGGGGGGGGAATTTATGTGACCATAACCACGAATTGGAATTGAATTGCCATTACCAATAATTATGCCACGATCATTGCTCAAATTGAAATAAGACGAGAGATTACATTGTGCGGACGTCATATGAGAAGTGGCTCCAGTGTCCATGTACCAATTTGCGTCTGGGGGATTTAATCTTAGTGTATGCATCGTGGCCTCAATATCTGTAGGTGTCAGACCAGAAATTGGGCCCGCAGCAGTGAAGGCCTACTGAGGCCGAGGCCCAAGCAGGCCAGCCTGCTGCTTGGGCTGAGAATACTAAAATGGTGAACTGGGCTAAGAATACTGGAACGGTGAATTGGGCCTCTGCTGGCCACTGGCCCAGGTTACTGGAAAGCCCGGAAAAAATGGATAGGCCAAGTTGGGCCACTAGCCCAGCAGCCCCACGACCAGTTTTCATTGGTCCAAGGCTGCGGCCAGTGGTGTTGTGGCCCAGCCGACCCACTGCCACCACGTCTGCCACTGTCGCCACTGCTCCAACCACCGCCACTTCCACTTCCGCGGCCACCGCCGCGATTCTTGCCATTATTTTTTTCGATTTTGACCCTTTTTGTTGCCACCAGTGTTACGATTTTGGCTAGAATTATCTGAGAATGAGTGAGGGTCATCGGACGTGGCCATCATCATGACAGAATTAGCTCTGGTAGCTGCCTTTTTGGCCAAACCAGCCTTTTATAACGCGAGCATGGAACGGGTTTGGTAGAACGGTGGAAGAGGATGACTTTGACGAAGAAGCGTCCCAACGCCATTATAAGCCTCAGACAAACCTGCAACCATCTGAAGAACAGGACAATCATTTATGATGGGTGCACCAACGTTCTTGAGTTGATCCGCCAATTCCTTCAACCTTTTAAAATAGGCTGAGACATTTAAAAAATCCTCCATATTGACATGGGAAAATTCCTGTTCAAGAGTGACATCACGGGAATTTTTGTTATCTTGGAAGGTATCACTCACCATATTCCAAGTTTCCATCGTCGTGGCGTCATGTTCAATAATTGTCTGCAATAGGTCCGTAGAAATAGTGGAATATATCCACTGGAGGACTGTAACATCAACAGTCGTCCACAACACAGGATCATCAGCGGTGGTAGGCACCCTCTCCTTGCATGTATCCGAGGGGATGATGTGATGAAGGACTTGATGCGAGCGTGCACGAACTTTAAATAATTTCGCTCACGTCGCGTATTGGGAGTTTTTCATCTCAAGAACAATAGGGATGTTGTTCTTGATGTTGGAGAATGTAAGGGCATGATGAAACGTGTTCTCTGTGGTACACATGATGAAAAAACAAGAGGAGAAGTAGGGATTTGGAAGAGAAAAAAAAAACAAAAGTTGAAGGGAGGAGGATGTTGGCCGACTGCCAATGGCAAGTAGGGCAGCGGAAGGAGGGATTTTGAGAAGGAAACTGGACTGCTGATACCATGAAAGAAATAATCCCTTGATTATTTTCATTAATGAAGAGGTATATATACAATATACAATATCTAAATATGAAAAATAAATATACCTTTTCCTAATACAAGACTAATACTTATTCCTACTATAATATTAATATCATAATTACACTTGTACACGAATTTTACAAAATATGGAAAGTAACCGCATTCTATTTGGTCACTTGGTATACACGGCATACCGTGTATACACGTTCTATCAATTTTCACTTCCTCATAGTCATATACATGCATCTACAAACAGACTTCAATAATCTTAAATTCTTAATGTTCTAGCTTCTATTTTAGTTATACAATAACTTAGCATGTATATGTAAAATTGCAATTTTAATTTGTACAAAATAGGACTACTTGAGCTTGAAGATAGTAAAACTTCTTAAACGAGTATTTAGTATGCGTTTGCACGTGAATTTGAAATCATTGATTTAAATAGTAGTTGATTTGAAGTTAAAATATTTGAATTTCAAAGAGTTAAAACTTTTTTTCCTCATAAATATGAAAACTTCACAAAGTGTGAACTATCAAATCTTTCCCAAATTACTTCAAAGAGCTATCGCAAATAATGGTGCTGCCATTATTGGGGCAACCACCGCTTTGTCGATTGAACAGGTGTGGCCGTTTGGAGAAGGAGCTGATTTTTAGTAAAGTAGGCTTATGCAATAAATATGAATCTTGTTTAAGAAAATTAAAATTATTTCCAGGTTTTGACCATTAAAAAAAATGAAATCGCAAATTTAAATTTAAAATCCTATCTTTTAGGTGAACTTGAAATTTGATGAAGTTAAAATTTTGTTCAGAATATCATATAAATACAAATGTCAAATCAAAATTTCATATTTAAAGTTGAAATTGCATATCCAAACACCTCCTTATTGTTGAAGTGGAAACCCAAACATTTCAAACAAAGCTTATAGCAGTGGCAGGGGCAGTGGCAATAATACTGATTCAGACGTCCTAACCAACAATTTTTTTTTTAACATTCGATATTTAAAATTTGTTGAGTCCATTAATCTGAGTACGTGTCAAGTAACGCCCGCTAATTATCTGAAAGTTGTTCATTACTTTGTGAAGGGGAAACTCCCCACCTGTACCAGAGACCCCTTGGTCAGGTGGGATATAAATCGAGGAATATGTGCGAGTGACAACATCTCTATCCACGAATATTAAGTTCACTTTAAAGATGCAAATTCTTCTCCTTTTTTGCATTGGATCAAGTATACAAAATGGACCGTTTTGGCATTTGTTTAGCAAATAATGTGAGGTGTGCGTGTGAGGATTCTTGTTAATTAAACATAATTAAGTGCTAAAAGTGTATATACAAAATTATAAACAAATGTCATATATCTATCTGCTTGGAGGTAACGCAAGGTGTTGATAAATTTTTTACCATAAAGGGATTGAATTTAATGTTTTCAATTTTTTGGCTTAGAAAATCAAGTGCCAAGTAATTAAAAAGTGATCAGATATATCACTTTTTGACTTGAGTAATTTTTTGAATGAAATAGCAAGGATAAATATTTTTTTATTAAAAGAACAGTATTTTTTTTAATAAAATACCATGACATAAGTGACTTTTTTATTGAACAAAATAACTTTATTCACCTATTTCTAACAAATTAGCAACCATTTAAGCAATGAACTCTGCCATCAAATTATTTTGTGTACGATGAAAATCTGAGTAATTTGCTTTCTCTTCTTAAAAAACGTGGATTCATACATTTGATTTTTGGCCTATTCCTTCTTTAGATATCACTTAATCCCAATTTCAGTATTAAAAATAAATAAAAATCAGAAGCTTCACGTAGCCACCATTTCATAACAAGCCAGTAGTACTGAAAAATATACTTTAGTCACTCGTCAGCGTTAATGTGCTTTTTGCCCACCTAAAGCTTTTCCATGAAATTGTGCTTCCTTTCACCATTGTCAGTATGTCACATGCCAAAGAATATTAGGCAAAAATGAATAAAATAGAAATAAAGTCGGTGTACATCATATTCTCCCCATATCTCACTGACTCATTCTATGAAATTACACTGAATATGTTGTTGTATATCTGTTATAAATATCTTGTCAAGAATTGACCTAATATTCTTAAAACTATAAAAATGAACTTATTTAAATAGGATAAATTGAAAGATCAAATACTTAAATCAAACTCGATATGATTTTTAATTTTGAATAATTATGATATCCGAAAAAGTATTAAGTAACTCGGTTCACCAATACTTAGATAGATGATAAAAAAAACCGCTTATTATTATTGCCTCCACTATAATTAGAATATGAGACCTGATGATTCTCAATCTACTTTATTGGCCACCAGGTTACTGGGTGCAATATCTAACATGACTTTTCAGGATGTTTTGCTAGTAAAATAGCATTAACTTGTAATGGACAAGCTTAAAATTAAAAATAACTTTTTTAAGTTGTAAATTTAACATGATTTAGCATTAACATATGTAATCCACGAATTCATACATGTATATCTTTGCTTGTTGACATTTAATCAAGAGGAACAGAGGGAATGTGTACAAACTGAAATTTCCGGGGCACAATGTGTCAATCCTTATACTTGAGGGAAGTACATTATACTTTTCACTATTTGTACTGATTAGTGTAGTACTACCGACTACGTAATTAGAAAATATTAAATTATAGTCTGAACCAACAATAAAAGAAAAACCTCATTCAGTCCCCACCGCCCACTTCCCCCCTCCCCCCTCCACCTGGGGAAAACAAAAAAAATGTGGGGCTGTGGGCTCCTTTTTGCTATGCTAATAATCTAAAAATTACAAAATTATATTTACATTCTTAAATTTTATTTTTGGTAAGAAAAAGTGATGGAATATTGAGTTACAGTTTCTGGCCATCATACATAAACTATGGTAAAAACTTACCGCAACTGATACTATTTACATTAAGCTCATGTATTTATATATAAATTTATAACACGTTATTATAATTAATTAACACACATTCTTATATTATTAAATTAATCAATCATAATAAATTTACATAATTTCATATAAACAACTTGTGCCGGTAAATATTTATCCATAAAATAGGTAAACGAAAGAGTTGCAAACTTCCAATAAAGTAGCTCATTCTAAAATAATCATAGTAAAATCAAAATTTGAACTTATAGTATATTTATTTGGTGTCTAATTGTGCAAAATTTGTTTTTTAAACTATGTTCGTACTCCTAACCTCCTCATTATTTCTACCATTAAAGAATGTGATGTACTAGATAAGTTGTTCATTCCTTAATTAAAGGTCTCAAGTTTGAGTCATGAGTATGAAAAATACTTGGTAGGGAGCTCTTCTCTTCCAGAAATGTGCTTTACTCGGTACAAATTCAAATATAATCGAACTCCAATATAGATACCGAACACCGGGTGAGCAACAAATTTTTTTTATGCGAAATGACCTTCAAAGGCACCGGTCTTTAATTTTTAGCCCTCAAATTTGGAATCTTTAATTTTTGTCATTCGCTTAAAAATCCATGGGTACCGGGTTCGAACCTTGCTCAGGCAAAAACTAAAAAAAAACTCGTATTGCATAGGTTTATAGCAAAATTAGGTCCATATCAGCAGAAGTTTGCCTTAAGACCTAATTTTGAATAAAAGTTTGTCTTATGCCAAACCTCTACCGAATATATCTAATTTTAGCCGAATATGCTTAATTTCATCTAAATATGTATAATTTTGCTATAAAATGCAAAAATTCGAACTCAGAAACCCCCCACCCACCCCCACCCAAGATATTAGCGAAAGGACAAAAGAAAAGACCTCATCATTCTTTGTGGAGGGAAAAGTCCCGAAGGCGAAACCCCCTCCGACACACACACACATGTACCAGAGGCCCCCTGGCAAGATGGGATATAAATCGAGTAATATGCGCGAGTGGAAGCCCTGCAAGGGAGAGGACCAACGGGACACGAACCCAGCAACAAACCTTGCAATATTTCAGCAAAGACTGTCACCACACGGATTCGAACCCGCGACGTCGGAGTGGTTGTACCCCAATCACATTGCCACCTACCAACTCGCATGTGCCCCTGGGGGCTAAAGACCTCCTCATTCCCGAAGGCGAAACCCCCCACCTGTACCAGAGGCCCCTTGGCCAAGTGGGATGTAAATCGAGGGATATGCGCGAGTGGCAGCCCTGCAAGGGAGAGGACCAACGGGACACGAACCCAGCAACAACCCTTGCAATATTTCAGCAAAGACTGTCACCACACGGATTCGAACCCGCGACGTCGGAGTTATTGTACCCCAATCACTTTGACACTTACCAACTCGCCTGTGATTCTGGGGACCAAAAAAGACCACCTCATTCTTTATAAACGGAACCATAGTTTAAAAAATTAAAAGTAGTTTGAAAATTGTCAGTAAAATGCTATGTTAGCCCTCCAATAAGCATAATATAAAATACAAATACTCCGTACAAGAGAGGGAACATATTACTCCTCTTTATTCTACTGATTAGAGCTAGCAATAGCAGTGAGTTCCAATTCTTGAAATTCTTCTAAAAGCAAGTTACGTATTGTAATTTTTGTTAAAGCTACTAATTTCAACTCTTCATTTTTACAGATACTTATAGTAGAAAGCTCAACAGGCAGATTAACAATGGCGAAATTTGCAATAACAATGATGGGTTTTCTGCTCTTATGCTACTGTGCTGTTGTTTCTGAAGCAGTGTACATGAAGTACAAGGACCCAAAACAACCATTGAATGTTAGAATCAGAGACTTGATGAACAGAATGAGTGTTGAAGAAAAAATAGGTCAGATGACACAGATTGAGAGACATGTAGCTGCACCTGAGATCATGAAGAAATACTTCATTGGTAAGCTTTCACAAAAAAAAAAAAAAATCTAGAGGTTTTACATATACCCTTATGAGGAAATCATTTTATGAAAATTAAAAAAGTTGTGTATTTGAAGATTATTTAGAATGTGTAGTATATGTGTAAAAAAAATTGTCAGTTGAAATTGTAGAGATTTCTAGGGTGTGTTTGGTTGGAAGGAAAATGTTTTATTTTCCGGAAACAACCTCTCTACCTCCACGAGGTACGGGTAAGGTCATACTCTACCTTCCCCAGACTCCACCTGTGGGATTACAATGGGTATGTTGTTGTTATTGTTGTTGGTAAGTAACCACAAAAAAATTATTGCAAGATCATTTATATGTGATCTAGCAAAAACTATGGGGTGGGATGGGAAGTCGGGGTTCAGGGGTGGGCGGGGGTGGGATGGTAAGGGGTGGGGGTTGAGGGCGTTAGGTGGATGGGGAGGAGGCAATGAACTTGGAATGTCAGTTATGGAACTTGGTTTTCCTACTTCTATTAGGGAAGTCATTTTCCTTGAGAAAATGTTTTTCAAAATATTTTGACCTACCAAACTTGGGAAAATTGAAAAACATTTCCTCTGTACCAAACACCCCCCTAGTGATTCTTATTTTTGTTTTGAATAATATTGGACCAAGATGAGCTGCCCCGCCTTGCTTGGGAATGAGACGTAGTTGTTTTTGTTGTTTTAATGTATATGTATATAATCTGCATCAATTGCTGCAAATGAGTATTAGGTGTAGACGTGTAGTAGTACTCTGCATTCATGGACTTGAAATTTTGGATTTGCCTTTGTCGTGGAGGTTGAATGAAAGGCTACTTTTTTTTTATGGTTTTAGTGTGAATAATTTGATTGTGGCAGGGAGTGTACTGAGTGGTGGAGGAAGTGTACCAGTTCCAAAGGCTACTGCTGCCGACTGGGTGAAGATGGTAAATGATATACAGAAGGGTTCCCTTTCAACACGCCATGGTATTCCCATGATTTATGGAATTGATGCAGTCCATGGGCACAATAATGTCTACAAAGCTACAATTTTTCCACACAATGTTGGCCTTGGAGTCACAAGGTAACGGAAATCACAGTAACATAAATTCATTTCGGCAGCATTCATCACAGATTTTGAAATGTTTATACTAATGTGAAATTCGAAGAAACATACATGAGTTAGTGCTTGTGATATATAGCCTAGACTTTCAATATTTGGACACGATAGGCTTGGAAGCCAAGTCTTTTCTATTATGGTTCTATGCCATGGATTCTTCAAATCAAATTGCATAAACGTGGGGGGGGGGGGGGGAGGGGGGGAAGCTGAGAGATGGCTGACATGTTAATTTAGAAAATCTCCGAGAATGTCTTTCATCAGGAGTAGTTTCGAGAGGATGAGTATTTGAACCCTATTAGTTACTAGCATACTCTTGAGGAAAATTGAAATTACATCCTGTGTTGGAAATTTGTATGTGAACCTTTGATCAATTTTGCTTACATAAGTTGGGTGATGCTAAGACTTCCTGCCTTATCTATCTTTACTGATCGGTATGAGGGTGGAAGCGTGACTTCAAAAGGCTGGCTGGAAATTTGTTCTGCCGTAAGTGTTATCTTCAGGAAATTTGGAAAAATCATATTCAAATAAGAGATATTTTGTTGACCTGTTCCTTACATGTAGAAGAGTTTTAACAATTTAGTTGGTTATTTCAACTTGCTCTTGAAGTTCTTTCATCTGACTTGTTGATACTTGGAATAATCTTAACCTTGCAATAGGGACCCACAGCTTGTGAAGCGGATTGGGGCTGCGACTGCCCTTGAAGTTAGAGCCACAGGAATCCCTTACACTTTTGCACCGTGCATTGCAGTGAGCACCATAACATCATGTGTAGTCTATATATTGTCTTTATTTGATACCTTTCATAATTGGTCTTGGGTGTTTGTCTTTGCTGGATACTTGTTATCATAGGTCTGCAGAGATCCAAGATGGGGTCGGTGCTATGAAAGCTACAGTGAAGATCATAACATTGTTCGAGCAATGACTGAGATCATTCCTGGTTTACAAGGAGATGTTCCAGCTAACTACCGTAAGGGTGTTCCCTTTGTCGCAGGAAAGTATGTATGTCTAGTCTTTCACATCTTTGTCCTTTTTGACTCTCTTTAAGTTCATTTGACTGCAAAGAATTGTGATTTAACTTTCACCTAGCTGTATAATTTTCTTCATTTCCTTACACGTCCTCAACCATATTTAGCCTTTACGTCTATCTAGTGTATGCTCTCTGATGTGATTGTGCTTCTAAATGTGCTTAAGGACAAAAGTAGCAGCCTGTGCTAAGCATTTTGTGGGCGATGGGGGCACTACCAGGGGCATTGACGAAAATAACACTGTAATCAGTGTGAACGGGCTATTTAACATCCACATGCCTGCCTATATTGATTCCATTGCTAAGGGAGTTTCAACAATAATGGTCTCTTACTCAAGCTGGAATGGCATGAAGATGCATGCAAACCGTGCTCTAATCACTGGCTTTCTCAAGGGAAAGCTAAAGTTCAGAGTAAAAGAGCAGCTCTTTTTTAAGTTCTTGTCCAAGAATATAGATGGTGTTTGGATTGGCTAATTTTAAGTGTTTATTGGCTTTTAAACACTTTTCTAGTTTTTGCGGTGTTTGGCAATGAAAAAAAGTGCTTAAAAGCACTTACTCTTAGGCATGAAAAGTACAAAAATAAGCCAAAAGCCAGAAGTTGGGTATTACCAACTTATGGCTTTTGGCTTTTAGCTTATAAGCTACTTTCTAAAAGCCAATCCAAACACCCTCATAGTGGGGAGATTGCTGATCATCATATTTCCTGTTACCTCTATTTCAGGGTTTTGTCATTTCAGATTGGGAGGCTATTGACAAGATTACGGAGCCACCCCGTGCAAATTACTCTTACTCTATTCAGGCTGGAGTTCTTGCTGGGCTCGACATGGTCAGTTACCAATATTGTCTGTCGTAGAATATGTAATTACTCGTTATTTTCCTGCTAAACTGTACCTTTCACCTGACACAATTAGCTCATCGTTAGTCAATTCAAGTTGTAATCACTTCTCACTTTGCTAATGTTTTAAGTTTTTTTATTATCGCAGATTATGGGTCAGGAGAACTTGACCGAATTTCTTGGTGATCTGGCCTTCCAAGTCAGGAAAAATATCATTCCTATGAGCAGGATAGATGATGCAGTTAAGAGAATATTAAGGGTTAAATTTGTCATGGGTCTCTTTGAGAACCCGTTGGCTGATCTCAGCTTAGCAAATCAACTAGGAAGCCAGGTAATTTCCCCTTTCACAAAAATTATAATGAAAAGTGTAATACGAGACAACTTCTGTCAAATCAGAAGTTTCCGTTCTTGACTTGCTTCATTTTCAACTCAAATTCTTTGTGTAGGAGCACAGAGAGTTAGCAAGAGAAGCAGTGAGGAAATCACTTGTACTATTGAAGAATGGAAAAGTTACTAGCCAGCCACTACTTCCCCTTCCGAAAAAAGCGACAAAGATACTTGTCGCTGGCAGTCACGCTGACAATTTGGGTTACCAGTGTGGAGGCTGGACTATAAGTTGGCAGGGAATTGCAGGCAACGATCTTACCACAGGTATCTTTCTGTTATCTTGCAATTAGAAGTCTTCGCAGTTCTTTTAGCCAGTGCACAAAATCTTGTCCTTGACATAAACCTTGATTAGCAGCAGTTAGAACTAGCAAGATCCCGCTTTGCAACGTGATATGTTTGTGATACATTTCTATCTTTATTTCGTCTGACACTAAATACAAATTATAAAGCTCAACTTTTACTGTGTGCTTTGAGTAGTACACATTAAATTCAACTGATTTTCAGCACCTTAGAATTCTGTAAGACACAGACATGTGGCTTCAACCAAGGTGATAAGCGAGCAACTTTGACTCTAATTCAGATGCTATTTGAATCTTAGCACCAGTTGTTTTAGCGGAATTAGTTAAAGATACGATTAAAAAATAGGTTTATTGAGTTTATAACTAATATGGGCTGTTAATTGAGTTAATTATTCATCAAAATATTGGTTAAAAATGGGTGAGAGTTTGTCTAAGGGATCTTTTATTTTTCTAATGAAAAGGTAAAGATTTTTATTAATAAAGTTACCAAGAAGGTACCTAAAAAAGTACATCAGAAAAAGGAACATCCTTCTATACACTGAAGGTGTACAAGAGATCTAATAGTGAAGCTTTTTCTTTAGCGAAGTATGATATAACTCGGGATGGAGTAAACTGGGAAGGTGAATTAAATAAGCTTTGTCAGTATCTTTCTCTCCAGAACAGTTGCAACTTGTGCACTGTTTGAAGAATGATCTAAAACTCTTTTCCTCTTATATTAATAAAGCCGCACATGAATATTAATGCGACATTTGATTTTTATTTTAGAGCTCATGCTCGGTAATGGTCAAAAATTGTAGATGGGAATTATCATTTCTTGTAGCATCAGACAGAACAAGCTCTCACATTTTTGGACACATGCAGGAACTGCCATTTTAAATGCTGTGAAAAACACAGTCCATCCATCTACACAAGTGGTCTACCAGGACAATCCAGACATAAACTTTGTAAAGTCCAACCACTTCTCCTATGCCATTATTGTCGTGGGTGAGACGCCTTACGCAGAGATGTTTGGTGATAGTGCAAAGCTTACAATAGCTGAACCTGGTCCGAGCACCATCTCCAATGTTTGTGGGGTCGTGAAATGTGTGGTAGTTGTCATCTCTGGGCGTCCAGTTGTGATGGAGCCGTATCTTGCAAATATAGACGCCCTCGTGGCTGCTTGGCTCCCGGGAAGCGAAGGCCAAGGTGTTGCTGATGTTCTGTTTGGTGACTATGGATTCACAGGAAAACTAGCGCGCACTTGGTTCAAATCAGTTGATCAGCTTCCCATGAATGTTGGTGATCCACATTATGATCCTTTGTTTCCTTTTGGATTTGGTCTCACTACTGAGCCTGTGAAGAACTAAAATCTCTTCCTCTGGACTTCCACTTATTGCTCAATCTTCATAAAGAGTCTTTTTTTTTTTTTGGTTAACTGGATATTTAATATAATCATATACTTAAGAGTTTACAAGAAAAGGAGGAGCAATTTTGCTCCTTGGTAGTTCAGTATTGTAGTCTACCAAATTACTATTACAATCTAAAAGTTGACGTTCAAAAGTAGTTCCTAGATGTCTGCCCATATAACAACACTGGAGGAACTACCAAAAACCTGGTGTGATGCTTTATTTATGCCTACGCAATCTTTATTTAGTTTTATTTTATACAATCTAAAAGTGGGCGTGCTGGCTGAAACAGTGGACTTGGGTGGACGAAATTTGAGCTAGTAGGCAGTGGGCCTGCTAGCCGAGACAGTGCTGGACCAGTGGGTGAATTTTGGCCAGCATGCAGTGAGCCTGCTGGCCGAGAATCAGAGACTGGATCGTTAATATTTGGGCCAGCAGGCAGTGGGCATGCTGGCGTATTTTGGGCACGGGTCATCTCGGATAAATGGTGAATAATATATGATGAGAGCCCATCATTTAAAAAATTATACGAACTAGACACGGAATTATACAATTTAGCAAACGGAAATTGGGTTTCATAAAAAAAGAACATGACGACTAATTATGATTTTATTAGAGGATAAATCAAAATATTTGTAACCACAATGATTAGATGGATAATCAAAAGCACACAAGCGGTAGAACGGACTTGAAATTTGTTAATTGTAGTAGACGGGAACAATGGATAGCATAAACACCCAAATACCCTAAGATGAGCATACGAGGAATCTTTATTGTAAAGAATTTTAAGTGGGATTGATATGCTAAACCTTTGTTAGGGAGAATGTTAAGGAGGTAGGTATCCATTTGTAATGCATGATGCCAAAAAGAAGGAGGTAATGAAGCATGGGCTAGCAAGGTTCGGACAATATTATTAATGGTATGAATTTTTCTTTCGGCCTTCCCATTTTGTGAGGACGTATGAGGACAAGAAAACTGAAAAGATATGCCATTAGTGTCACAAAATTCTCGAAACGGCCCATTATCATATTCCCTTCCATTATCACATTGAATGTTTTTAATTTTTCGTTCAAATTGGGTACGGATGAATGCTCTAAATTTTAAGAAGGTTGAAACAACTTGAGACTTTTTAGATAAAGGAAAGGTCCACAAAAAATTAGAATAATCATCCAAGAATAAAACATAATAACGATGGCCCAAAGAACTCAAAACGGGAGATGTCCATAAATCACTGTGAATAATGTCAAAAGACATCAACGTACTAGATGTATAGGCTACAAAAGGTAATCTAACATGTTTTCCCAACGGACAAGAAGGACAAATAGGAGTACTACGCGTACTCTTACAATCAATAACATTATTATTTTGAAGAGAAGAAATAATAGACAACCTCGGAAGACCCAAATGTGCATGCCACAAAGAAGGAGCAATAGCGGCAAACGTTGAAGGTGTGGCTTGAGTCGTGGAAATGGCGGTGGTGATTGGATAAAGTTCTCCCCTACTATTACATCTCATTAGAGGTATCTCCGTCTTGAAATCCTTCACAGAAAATCCAAAAGGGTCAAAATAACATAAACACAATTATCAGTTGTGAATTTTCGGACAGACATCAAATTTTTAATTAAGTGAGGGCCATGAAGAACTTTTTTAAAAAACTAGAGGTGGATACGGGGGAGACAAATTTGTGTGACCATAACCATGAATTGTAATTGAATGACCATTACCAACAGTAATACCACGATTGTTGCTCAAATTGAAATAAGACGAGAGATTACCTGGTGCGGATGTCATGTGAGAAGTGGCATCGGTGTCCATATACTAATTTGCGTCTGGGGGATTTAATACAAGTATATGCATCGCGGCATCGATATCCGTGGGCATTGGAACTGCCATTGGGCCCGCGTCAAAGCCCTGGCCGAGGTCGAGGCCCCAGCCGGGCACGCTATGCCCAAAGCAGTCGCTTAGCCTGATTATTTGGGAAACTGTGCCTGGACCAATTCTGGAAATTGGCCCAGTTCGCTGGGTAAGCCGAGAAGGGGGAGTTGGGCCACTGGCCACCGGCCCAGCCACACAACCAGTTGGCCCAAGGTTGTGGCCAGTGGTGCTGCGACCCAGCTGGCCCACTGCCACCACGTCTGCCGCTGCCGCTGCGGTTTTTTCCTCTATTTTTTCGATTCTGACCCTTTTGCCGCCACCGTTGTTACGGTTTTGGCTAGAATTATCCGTGAACGAGTGAGGACCGTCTAACGCGGCGATCATCATGATGGAATTTGCTCCGGTAGCCGCCTTTTTGTCAAGCCAACCTCTTCTAATGTGAGCATGGAACGTGTCTGGTAGAACAGTGGGAGTGAATTACTTTGACGAAGAAGCGTCCCAACGCCGTTATAGGCCTCGAATATGCCTGCAACCATCTGAAGAACAATATGATCATTGGTGACGAGCGCACCAACGTTCTGGAGTTGATCCGCCAATTCCTTCAGCCTTTTACAATAGGCCGAGACATTCGAAAAATCTTCCATGTTGACATGGGAAAATTCCTGCTCAAAAGTGACAGCACGTGAATTTTTATTATCTTAGAATATATCACGCACCCTATTCCAAGTTTCCATCGACGTGGCGTCGGGTTCAATAATTGTGTGCAAGAGGTCCGTAGAGATGGTGGAATAAATCCATTGGAGAACGGTAGCATCAAGAATCGTCCATAACGGAGGGTCATCCTCGGGGGTAGGCACCTTGAAGGACTTGATGCGAGCGTGCGTGAACCTTAAATAATTCCGCCCACATCGCGTATTGGATGTTTTCCCTCTCAAAAATAATAAGGATGTGGTTCTTGATGTTGGAGACTGTAAGGGCAGGATGAAACGTGTTCTTTGAGGTAGACATGATGAAAGAACAAGAAGAGAATTAGAGATTTGAGAAGAAAATTTGGGAGGGAGGGTCACGACTCGGAATTCGAGAACCAGGTAGGGCGACAGAAGTTGTATTTTGAGATGGAACTTTTGCCCTAGACTTCTGATGCCATGAAAGAGAATAATCCCTTGATTATTTTCATTAATGAAGATGTATATATACATGATACAATATCTAAATATAGAAAATAAATCTACATTTTCCTAATACAAGACTAATACCTAGTCTTAATATAATACTGATATCATAATTATACTTGTACAAGAATTCTACAAATATGATAATTTATACCATTAATTTTCGGTCCAAGGTATACACTACCCTATACCAAAAGTTCTTAGATATGTCAAATATGCCTTTATAGATGAAGTTAGATTTAAAACGATCCCTAATATTTTCCACACCAATTAACCTTCAACTTATTTCAAAGTCAATAAGTACATTAACATAATGCCATGAAATGGTGGATTTGCCATTTGAAATATATGGGGCCTAATGATTTTGTATAGTTATTTATTTACTTGTTATTTTAAATTGCAATAAAAAGTTTCAAGTGGAATGGATGGATCTGGATAATCCAAGGTCCACATTTTTAACGTTTTAAAACATTTTTATTGTTTTAACTACTTTAGTTTTAAAATATTACTCAATAAATAAAAAGAAAACAAAATTATTATCTTTAACTATCACTAGCGATCTAATGTTTATGAATATTTTGACGATTAAATATCCATTTAACCTCTCTGTGCCGGTAAACAATCCAATAACTTTATCATTAAGTCGCTCGATTATATTTAACCTTTGTTCTTTGTTTCAAATTTGATCCATCCAAATCAAATCTAATTCATTTCTTTCTCCTTACTTTTATACTCACTACTCAGTACAACATGGAATAAGTTTTCTTAAAATACAGAAAAATGACACCTTTGCTTTAACTATAGCTTAACTTGTTTGTCAACTTTCCAATTCTTATGAGATCTATTCCACTTTTCAAAACCTTAAAGGCCTTATTTGCAATTTTTGCATCACATGATTGCTTTTCCTAAAAATAGCCGCGTACCACATGGGCCCAATTGAAAAGATCCCAAAGAAACTTCGTGACAGAAAATGTTACTTCGAAAAACGTTAACTGAAAAGTCTCACAAACTTTTAGTACAAACAAATTTCTATTCCAAATAGTATACATTCATTCTTAGTTAATAGTTGTTGTCAGATATTTTCTTATGGGGATTAAGATGAATCTAAAAAATAATAGTGCGGTGTATTAAGATTATGCTATGCACGAGATTTAGAAAAAGGTGAAATCTTATTTATACGGCTTATATTCGTGAACTCCTAGTTAAATGTCAGTAACGCTTACTAAAATGGACTAAGTTTACTCATATTTTTCAAACATTGTATGCTTAGTATCCTGTGATGCAATGTGTCGCGTAGTTAATGCTTTTTTAAAGAAAATAATAATTTGAAAATTTGCAGGGGCAAATTTTAAATTCTTTCTTAATCACACCCCACACCCTACACCCACTACCCTGTGCCACTCAATGTGCATGTGTGTGTGTAATGTGTGTATATATACTCGCCATTCTTACTTCTTGTCAACTAAATTGCCTGTTTCAAAGTAGAAGCTCAACAAGTTATCCATTTCTTGTTAATAGCTCTTTGCTTTTCATACTTCTCAACAAACTTAGTTCTTGTTTGTTCACATATTTTGTACTGCTCTTTAATAAGTGTTCTTTATTTATTTATTTTATGAGTTTTACCAGATTGTCCAAGCAGAAGGCACAAAAACAATGGGGAGATATTCAATAGCCATGAAGGGTTTTGTGTTATTCTGCTTATTGGCAGTGATTGCAGAGGCAGAGTACTTAAAATACAAGGACACAAAATTGCCAATGGGTGCAAGAATTAGGGACTTGATGAAAAGAATGAGTCTTGAGAAAAAAAATTGGTCAGATGATTCAGATTGAGAGGAAAGTTGCCTCAGCTGATGTTATGAAACAATATTTCATTGGTATGTATTGAAACATTACTCTCTAATGTCCATTCTTCAATTCTAGTTTATTCACAAAAGATATCAGAATATTGCTCATTTGATGTTTGAAAAATCCATTCTTTATGTGTATATACACCAGGCGGCTTCAGGATTTGAAGTTTACGATTCTTACAAATATTTCAAATTAACATACAATAATAATTGGGTTTACAATAAAATATCTACATATATTTAATAAATTTTTAATACATATACAGGACATGAGCAAAAGCGTACGTGAACCCATAAGCAGGTTCTGGATTCACCACAGTATATACAACTACGCCTCAATCCCAAATAAGTTGGGCTCGGCTATATGAATCCCCACTTCTTAATTTAAGCTCATTTCATACCATCATCATTCTTTATGTACGTATAGAGCTGATTATTATACATGTCATACATATTACGGAAAAGTGATCTAAATTAGAGTGATTTATCTTAAGATGATAGAATCTTTTGTAATAACATTGGTAAAAATAAAGAGGAGCCTTGGAGTAACAGTAAAATAGTGTGACCTATAGGTCACATGTTCAAGCTATGAATTCCGTCACTGATCCTTGCAATAGGGTAGGCTGCCTAAATTGCTTGATGTGCGGGCCTTCTCCGGACCCTTGCATGAACGCGGGATGCTTCGTGCGCCGGACTTAACTTTTTACTAGCACTTAAATGCCTATTTTCTAACAATATATTTCATCTTTTATTCCTTATTCAAAAAACGACATTTAAAGGGAACATGGGCAAAGGGATGTGACCTACTTTCTGTATCCACTGTTATCTTGTATATTGCAGTTCATTTTATCTCTAGATTGACATGACCTTTCTTGAATTTGAATTTTTGATTTTCTAAAAGGAAAAATAGTAGATTATCTATTTTTCTAACAAATAAAAGAATATAAAAATAAATATTCGATCAAACTGTCTTTTTTCCTTTGATCCGTGTAAAGATATACTCTGGGGTTCTAGATTTTCTTATATGAAGTATGAAGGAAAGGGATAGCTTGCTTGCTTGTATATTCACCAGAGATGCAAGAACTTTGCTCATTTGGTGTTCGAAAAATCACGTCTTTATGTGTGTATATTTGACTACTTGTGTTATGTCATAAGCTTACAGAAAAGTAACTTCTAAATCAGGGTGTTTTATCATGAAAAGGGACACTTTTTGTAAGAACATAGGCATTTAAAGGAAATAAGAAAAGGGGGATTGATCTGATTTCAATATCTACTGCTGTGTATTTTGGCATCCATTTTTATAAAATTCTTCTGGCAGGGAGTGTATTGAGTGGTGGAGGGAGTGTTCCAGCACCTAAGCCCTCTGCTGAGGATTGGATCAATATGGTAAATGAGATTCAAAAGGGTGCTCTTTCGACCCCCCTTCGTATTCCAATGATTTATGGAATTGATGCAGTTCATGGCCACAACAATGTCTACAATGCTACTATCTTTCCTCACAATATTGGGCTTGGTGTCACCAGGCAAGTATATAAAATTAGAACTATATATCTGATTTTTGTTTTGACTATCTGAAGGTACTAATATGGTTGCTTTTAAATGTAGTGAGAGCTCATTTTTTTAGTTTGATTAATAAAGATGCATGATAGGTAATTTTCACTTGTCAATCATTTGATACCTTAGGATCAAGAAATGATCTTCGGCATTGAGGTCAATTATATTCCAAAAAGAAAATGATCCTGTTACGTACTTTCAACTTTTCCTTAATGCTCTGTTGAATTAGGCATTTCTAAGAATTACTGGATTTTAATTCTATTTGAGTTAATATTTGTCACTTTAATGCAGGGACCCTGATCTTGTGAAGCGGATTGGGGCTGCAACTGCACTTGAAGTTAGAGCCACAGGAATCCCATATGCTTTTGCTCCCTGTATTGCAGTAAGTTGATATGATATGAATGAACTTTTAGTAAAGTTGCATTTCTATTTCTTTGTTATCTGAATAACTGTGTTATGGTAGGTATGCAGAGATCCTAGGCGGGGCCGTTGTTATGAAAGCTACAGCGAAGATCACAAGATTGTGCGAACCATGACAGAGATAATTCCTGGCTTACAAGGAGATCTACCAGCTAATGCTCGCAAGGGAACACCCTTTGTTGCTGGAAAGTACGTATCTCTAGCAGTTTTTGCATTTTCATCCTTTCCCGTTTCCACTAAATGATTTACGCCTATCCAGTTTCTTAAGAAAAAACAAAAGATAATTACTTCATCATAAAAAATGACGATTATCTGAGGAACACCTTCATAAGCATAACACTTCAATGAGAAGGCCACATGACAGGTGGGATCTAGTCGAATCAATATCATTTATTCACTTCACATGGAAGTTCTCTGTCATAACTGGGCAAGTATGGATTTGATGATCTAAGAATCAATAGTATTGACCAATACTTGTTAGTTACAACATATATCTGGTCCTATCATGTTCCAGTACAGTATTTATCATGACAATGACCTTTAACAAGTTTGTTGGATCAAATATAATTGAACCGTTCAAGTTGGTTTAATCACATTATTTTCTTTATCAAGATATTGGAATAGTTTGAATCGCATAGTCTTCTTCAGGGTTGTGAGTTATCGCGCTTAATTAGCCAATGGTCGTTGCACATGGCAAGCTTTACGTATGGCCATCTTTTAACCCAATATCTAGAATTAACAAATCGCTGATCGGATTAGATTCTTATGACACGCTACAGCCAAGTTCTTTGACATATTTTTGTTAGTCAATCAATTAATATTAACTGTCTTGGTGCTTCTTCCAACTTCTAATTATAAAACATAACGTTTCTTTGTTTCCAACTCGGGGAAAATTTCTTCTGACAGTATAAACCGCTATCTCTCACATTTTTAACCATCATTTGAGATTCTTTTTTGAAAATTAGAATCTTCTTGTTTAAGATAATTTTTTGGTACTAGAATAATTCCAAACTTTCTGATTATTTAAATGACTATCTGAATTGCTTCTAAACACCGACCGTGAATCTTTCTTTTTTGTGGAACATTCGTTTGATTGAACTTTCAACTGGTTAAGGTCAAAGGTAGCAGCCTGTGCCAAGCACTTTGTGGGAGATGGTGGCACAGTGAGGGGAATCGATGAAAATAACACTGTAATTAACTCAAATGGTTTATTTGGCATCCACATGCCTGCATATTATGATTCAATCATAAAGGGTGTTTCAACGGTGCTCGAGCTGGAATGGGGAAAAGATGCACGCTAACCAAGATCTTGTCACTGGCTTCCTAAAGAACAGGCTCAACTTGAGGGTAAGAATGATTATCTCAGCTCATTCAGAATCAGTAAGTTAAGGTCAATAAGGGATATATCCATGTATAGCACCTCTTTTGACATGTGTCTTTTTCAGGGTTTTGTCATTTCAGATTGGCAAGGCATTGTCCGGATTACGAGCCCACCTCATGCTAATTTGATCTAGAATTTTTATTTATCCAAATGACAGTTTTACTTACTCTATATGATATGTTTCATCTATGCTGCAGATTATGGTACCAGAGAACTACAGAGTTTATTGATGCTCTAACTCTGCTAGTGAAAAATAACGTCATTCCCGTCAGCAGAATTGAGGATGCCGTGAAGCGGATATTAAGGGTTAAGTTTACCATGGGTCTCTTTGAGAACCCACTGGCTGACCTTAGCTTGGTAAACCAACTCGGTAGCCAGGTAATTTTATCCTGCTTGCTATCCAGAAACTTCTTCAACTCTTAGAATCTAGATTGTTTCACATTCTCTCTATAGGAGCATAGAGAATTGGCAAGGGAAGCAGTAAGGAAATCACTTGTCCTTTTGAAGAACGGCAAGAGCACTAGTCAGCCATTACTTCCCCTTCCAAAGAAAGCACCAAAGATACTTGTAGTTGGAACTCATGCAGACAATTTGGGTTACCAATGTGGAGGCTGGACAATAGAATGGCACGGCGTTGCAGGCAATGTCATCTCATATTTTATTGTTCCGGCTTTAGTACGAACGTCACCTTTGGGCCCTATTTTGTATTAGAAGCAACAACACACATAGATAGAGCTAAGGAATATATTATCATTCCCTAATCAAACAGTGGTTAACACTTCTTCTTTGTAGCATGGATTTAACTTATATACACAAATAGCGTTGAAAGATTTTACACTACCAGGATATATTTTAATCTACGTTGCTCGGACTCTCCAAAAGTGTTGCTGGACTCATTTCGGATCCTTAAAAAATGTACTACTTTTGAGGACCCGACACACATCCCTTGACATTTTTGAAGAGTTTGGACAACATGGATTTTTTACCTATTGTAGCAGTAACATGCCTTTTTTCAGGTTAGTAAGTCCACTCTTTGTCGACGGAACCACTTGTAGCTATCTTCTAGGTGACCTGATAATATAAAAATTATTTTATTAGTGTATTGAAGTTAAAACTCTTGTAGCATTATCGAGAGAAATTGATAGATTTCTAAATTTGGCAGGAACCACCATTTTAAGTGCTATCAAGAAAACAGTGGATCCTTCTACACAAGTAGTGTACCAGCAGAATCCTGATGCAAATTTTGTGAAGTCCAACTAATTCGACTACGCAATTGTTGTTGTAGGTGAAGTCCCATATGCAGAGATGTTTGGTGATAGCTCAAATCTTACAATAACAGAACCTGGTCCTAGCACTATCAACAATGTGTGTGGGGCTGTGAAATGTGTTGTAGTTGTCGTCCAGTCGTGCTAGAACCTTATGTCAATAAAATAGATGCACTCGTCGCTGCTTGGCTTCCGGGGACTGAAAGTCAATAAAATAGATGCAATCATTATTATTAGTTACTATTAATTATATTATGATGGTTTGTTATTGTTAGAGTTGGAAGTATTGTAGAGTTGTCATGTCTCTTTAAATTTGTGAATACTTGAGACGAAAAGATTAGACAAAGAACGAAAGATAATTTCCTAAAGCAAAAACAAGGTGTTAGAAAATCCAATGTTTAATTAAAATGTCCACAAATGGGGATAAGTCTTTATGCTAAATCATTTTCCTTTATATTGTAATCTACTGAAAATTAACCAGCTATTTAGGCTCATTCACTTTTCTAAATTAAAATAAACTGAATACATGGGAAATCCCCTAAAGAATTTGTCGGTAAGCAAATATAGACATTGATAGATATATTTATGTGGTATCCAACAATTTCGATTAATCTTATATGTGTAGCACTCTACAAAGTACTCCAAGATTTAATTTTATACTCCCTCCTGCTCATCTTAGTTGTCATGATTACTAAAGTTAATTGGTCCAAAATACTTAACATTTTAGCAAATCAAGATAAAGTTAATAACTTTTTTCCACCTTTGTCCTTACTCTAATAAATGTACAAAGAAATTAATGTGGTAAAGGAAATAAAAATCAAGAATAAAGAAAGGTAATTAAATTATCCTTTTGATTAATGCTTTTCAAGAAACGTGAAAAAGGAAAACATAACAAGTAAAATTAACAGGAGGTTAAGTGAGAAAAAACAGTCCAAAACTTTGGAGATTTAAGCTTTCCTCATAATCGAAGAACCCAAAATATCGTATATGATGGAATAGATGAATAAACAAAGCCATCTCTGTTCATATATTACACAAGTGCGTTTGTATGAAGTAAAAGCTACATCAATAAGGTGGTCAACATTTACAGAAATGATCAACAGCCACTACTCATTAAAGTTAGAATCAGTATTCTACAAAACCAACGACTCAGTATATCCCACAACGAAGCATCGGCAATAACAAGTAGCACAATAGCAGAAGAGCTTTTTCACCTACCATCCACACCTCCTGTGCCACTTCACCAGAGAATAAATTAAAACCAATTAAAAGATCAATCAAAAAACAAATTCAATAGTTTAACTAAACACAAATCAAAAATCAGTTTTTATTTTTCAATTTCCTAGTACTAATTTTTTTTATATTTTCTTCTTGGAAGATGGGAGGAGGTTGGAATGTTGTAGATTCTGGTCGGTCAACCTTAGAGTAGAGGCAACTGCAAAAAGGAATTTATTTGGGGATACAGCAAGTGCTAGCAAAGTATAATGCTCACCTCATTCAGTTATGTGATTGATCGTGCTCAATAAAATCTAAGGCTTCTTCCCTGGACACAACAGTGACACGGCTAACTCTATTTTTGTGTATCACACCATATATCTTATCGGCCACTTTCACAAGCTCCGGGCGAAATGTCGTCGTGATAAATTGTGTGCTACCCCTGTCTGCCAAATCACGAATCATATCTAGCAAATTACAGTCAAAGGAAACGAGGTATACATGGAGACAGTAGGGAGAAAAGAAGGAATGCAGGAAATAATTTCAACTCATAGGATACTCCCCACAGCTGTTCTGTACTGAGGATCTAGTGCTGCATCTATCTCATCAAAAAGATAAAATGGGGCAGGATCACATCTTTGTATGGCAAATATAAGTGCCAGCGCTACCACAGTTTTCTGGCCCCCTGATAACTGTTTCATTGACTGTGTTTCTCCTTGTCCAGTGAAGGACACCTATTGCAAGAACATCAAATTCAAATGAAGTACCAACTGAGAATTAACTCAAAAGACGTCAGATTTGAAAATAATTGTGTACACAACACAAGATTTCCATGACACTTCCTTTGTGATTGTCAAAACTATTGCTCCAAAATAGAATTCAATAACGACGAGATGGTCACAAACAGCAGAAGATAAAAAGGTAAGGAAAACATGCCTTCACTTTCACGCCAATATATTTCTCAACCCTTCCCTCCACATCAGCACGCGGCTCATCATCATCAGGATCATTGTCATCATCCTCACCATCCTAGAAGCAACAATACAAGACTCCAGTGATACTCATCATTTAAGAAAGCCGCTTACACAGACCCATGTACTTCGTCCGTAAAAAAGATAAATGGCCGGTAAACTACCATTTTATATATGCATAGTCTGAAAATGATAAATAGCACCGAGTATGTATCAGCTTAGTATTGCTTAGTGACAATTTTATTATCCAATGCTGTTAAAAGGACACCTGCAGATTCACATCACACAAATGTTTCTGGGACCATCAGTTGCGTTTTCTTGACTTTATCTTGCCATATTCTCAAAAGTCAAGCACCTAACACTTTGAAAGAAGCATTAGATTGTTGAATATAAGTTCAAGAGATGATTACATTATGTATAATCGCTTTGAAGTCTTTATTATTTGGATAAAGAATAAAAATCATCCAAGAACGGTTTCCTTGTTAATCGAAGGTCTAAGCAACTTCATTGTTTGTCATTACACTGTCTAAGAATCCCTGATATCTGGCTATTGAAATGTTATATCATGTTTTTAGGTCTCAAACTCAACAGGAAACGAAGAGGCGGCAAACAAATATTCTATCACCCATTTCATAATGGAGGAGCTTCAATGATTTTAAGAAGAAAATGAGAACACGAGCACCAAAGAAACGCCATTAGCCCTAAAAGTCAAATTGAAATGAGGAATAAACTAGCCACGGGGAAATGTAATCCAAAAGTGCATATTATCTGGTATCCATAAATACTTAGAAATTACAATAGCAAGATTAAGAATCAGGAATACCACTTGTGCAAATAATTTCTTGGTCAAAGAGACACTCGTATAACCATTTATATAGCCTCTTAATCTCTCATTTTTCATTGGAGAATTAATTGGATTCTTCCTTCGAAGTTTAAGTTCTAGCTTTATGTAATCTACTGAATACTCCATATGAGTGGGATACATTTTTTAAGCCGCTAAGCATTCAAGAAGTTCAGCAACCAATATACTTACCCACTTTCTTATATTGCCAATCCTATTAGTTTATAGTTTTTCAAGCTTTCCCTCTTCAATAATTTGTTGAGCACTGTCTATTGATTTTCTGTCTCTTTAGCTCCCAATTCAGTGATAAGTTTCAATGACAAAGTAAAGGAATGGATGTCATTCTACGCACAATATAATTTACCTTCCACTGTGGAGAGGTACTTGGCCATATGTAACCATATTGATTACTCTCAATAAGAAATTTTTATTTCCAAATCTAATATTTCTTATAATTCTATATTTTCACTTTGTTTAAACATATCTACATGTGATGTTGATCTACATGACTTTTAGAACAACTCATTTGTATAAAATATGGTTTAATTTCCATGAGACTTGTCATATACACAAAAAGGGAATCTGTTTATTGCTAGTTTACCATAATGAGTGCTTCGAACAGAACGAGAGGAAGTACGAAAATGAGTAAGAGATAGCCCAACGGAATAGACACATAATATGCTATGTGACAAACAAAACAAACCTTTTTCTTCATCATAACTAAGAACCCATGTCCTCCTTGCACAAGTTGGGAAAATACTTCACGGAAATGTTTAGCCACACCCTTGAACGTGCGCTCAATTGATTCATCCTTCCTCATATCCAAAACAGATATAAGTTCCTTGATTTTCTGCCAAGATTGATGCAACGCAAATGAAGAAAGCCAAATTCGAAATTGCTATCAAAACATAAACATACCAGTACAAATCCACAAAATACATGATTTATATACCTCATCCCCAGCATCCAGTTCAGCTTGCCTTCTTTGGAGTTCCTCTCTTTGCTCGGTGAAATTTACATATTGATCAAGTGCCTTTTTGTTTACATGGCTGAATTGTTGCAGCTGCTCATTACACTTGTGCAGCATCTTATACAATTCTTTTACATTCCTTCTTTTGTACCTAGAGTTTAAAAACACCCTCATTATATTTGTAGCAAACTAGCAATTAAACAGTTCCCACCATTATGTCAGAAGAACAAAAGCCAATGCACCTGTCTAAGGTAATATATGCATGTACACATCACCTCCATTTTTTTTTCCTAGTGTAAAATAAGATTTTAGAGGACAAAAAGGTTTAAAATGTGCACATATTTAACACACTGAAGACTTTGAACATCACAAGAACACAGGTTTATACTATAAAGCATGCTTCAGAGTATCTCCACCTTTTTTGCTCCTCAACTTTTAACACCGGCAATTAAACAGTTCCCACCATTATGTCAGAAGAACAAAAGCCAATGCACCTGTCTAAGGTAATACATGCATGTACACATATCACCTCCATTTTTTTTGTTCCTAGTGTAAAATAAGATTTTAGAGGACAAAAAGGTTTAAAATGTGCACATATTTAAACAACTGAAGACTTTGAACATCACAAGAACACAGGTTTATACTATAAAGCATGCTTCAGAGTATCTCCACCTTTTTTTCTCCTCAACTTTTAACACCACCAGTCCCCCCCCCCCACCCCCCACACACAAACGAATGTAGAAGGGGTAGAGGGCAACAAGGAAAATATAACAGGTCTAGAAATTCTTCCTGTCATGAAGCAAAGACATTAAAAAGGAACTAAAAAGAGAAAGGCAATTCTAACAAGCAGATAAAGGATGATAGCTTACTGTCTTACTCTTGAGTAACAAAATGCAGCGACACACAAGTATGAACAAGATCAAACTACATATGAATGAATTGGAGACAAATGTTATTCTCAGAGTTTTAAGACAGCAATCAAACCATTTTCCTCAGTCATACAGACACATCGCCTCACTATCAACAACCATCAATTCCATGTGATTCACTAACTTAGTAAACTGTTTAGCTAGCAAATGGAACTCAGATGTATCAGAAATATTTATATACTTGAATTTCAACATTCTGCTGCAAAAAGACAAGAGAGTTCACTTTTATGATGTGAATTAATGCATAATTTTATCTATGTTCAAACACTTGAACAAGTTCAAACTGGACTCATATGACAGTTTACAATTTTTTGATGAATGCTGATTCAGAAGGCACTCGTGAGGTAAGCTAAGGCCAGATAGCCTCAATGCAGTCATAGTTTGTGAGACTATACCTTCAAATTAAGTTGTCTTAAAAGTTCTTTTACATGAAAAAGGACATACTTAAAGAGGCAATTTAGTCATTAGGTCTTATTCTAATATCCCATGGAGGTTCAGCAAACAACCCAAGCATATGGAACAGCTTAGGCTTCACCCTTATTTTCTTGAAAATTTTAAAACAAAATAGTACTGCCGAACTTTTTTCCCATATGCCCCATATGTATGATTTTCCTTCATTGATTAGATTTTGTTGAATACCTAAAGGGCATACCCTCAGGGAATTCACCTCTTCAGACCTTACAATTTCACCATTTAAACACAGTGTATGATCATTATAGTCACTCACGGTTGTATGTATATCTGCATGTTTTTTACTTCAAGCACAAGAAGATCTATCAAAATAAACAATAAAACAAAATAAAAATAAAACGGAGTTCTCCATATTTGAACGCCAAAACGGATATACGCATATTCAGAGAAGAGCATTACGTCTCAAAGGCATCAGAAGATAAAGGACCCAGTTCCCGGATTTTCTTCGAGTATTCTTCTTGCTTGGCAAGATAGGTGTTCCGTTTACTTAGTAGCTGTTCCAATTCTCTTGCTTCATCCTGAAGTGTAATCTGATACTCATCTTCACAGGCCTGTAACAAAATTATGTATTAGCACAAAACTTAATAGGTCATGTGAAGTTGAAATACAATAGAGAATATTTGCCTTCAGCTTATCCTTTTCCTCTTTGATCTCCTTGAGCCTCTTGTTTCGTTCATCTATACTTCGAGAAACCCCTGTGCGTGCCATCTTTGGTATTAAAAATGTTGAACGTTTGCGATACCAAAAGCTTCAAAATCTAATAAAGGACTCACTTGTAAGCTCTTTAGTCACATGGTCAACTAGTAAGTCTGCATCCTTAAGTTCCAGATTCTTGCTCTCAACTTCACCATGTAGCATACCAACGTCGACAGAAGAACTCATCGCCATTAACTCTTGTTTTCGTCTTTCAAGATTAGTAGACAGATTCATCTCAAGCTCCTCTTTTCTAGTTTCAGTCTACAAAAAGCCGATAGAAAATCAGCAACTGATTTGTATCGATCTGTCATATACTGAATTCAGTAATCTCAACGTCGACAAACCTCTATCCGATTTGCCCTGCATGCAATCAGACTCTCCTTCAGGTCAGTGATTTCAGGGTTCAAACGTGACAAAGAATCTCGCTCTTCTTGTGTTAAATGATCAACAAGTTCTGTTCCCATTTCATCTTGTTTCATAGCTATACTAGCTCTGAGCTGATCTATTTGACTCAAAATATTACTAAGCAGTTTCTCCTGCAAATATTGACAGTGTGTAATTTTAGAAGAAACACGGTAGTGGCAAGAGATCCAAAAGTTTTTCAAGTGGCGGCACCTTCTTTTTAAGAGCTTTTGAGATGGACACTCTCTGTCTGTCAGCATTACCAATGTCTTGTTTAAGCTGTTCTAACTCAGACTTGTCGTGACCCAGGCCAGCATCATTTTTCTGCTGCTCAGCCACAAGTTCATTAATTTTCTGGTCTATCTGTGGGAAAAGCTAAGTGAAAGCATAAACGGTGAAGGGTATATAACGAACATCCTTAGAACACCGGATAAATAAAGCCGGAGACATCAACGAAGGAGAATATATGAACTTGTTGCCTGTAACTTTCTAATCCACACAAAGAATTGTTGCCAACACTTCCAAATATGAAATGAAATAAGCGATGCATGTTCAGTACAACACAGAAGGAAATTTTTACTCCAATTAATTACAAATGAAAAACCCTGAATGGCATATACATTAGTTTTTTACATATTGAAGTTCCATTAATTGCTTAATTACATTCCAAGCTCAAGTGAGTAGACTTATGTTCAAATTGAATTAGTTAGATATCATACAACACACAGGCTGCCTTTGACAAGTTCTTCCCATTTTAGATTTTCCGACCTACCTCCCTGTCCTTACTTGATTAACGAGGCAGACTGGATGTCAACCTGAAAATATCTCCATGATGTTAAATCTAACTTATAGTGATTTGATTAATGGCATTTTAGTACGACTGTCTTATATTTCATATTAATAGCGTTCATAAATTGTGTCCACTTACACGCCCGCAAGGAGGATTTTTTAAGACTATTCAAACAATTTAACTAAATGCACATGACTCATTTATCCACAGAATCAAATTCACGTGAAAGTGAATAGACATTGGCGCAACAGCAGAGTTGCTTCCTCGATGACCTTACAAGTTGGACGTCACATGTTCGAGGCATGGAAACAGCCTCTTTGCACAAAAGGAAGGGGAAGGTTGGGTACATATACTCCCTTCCCCCACCTAGCACTAGCCAAGGAGCACTTCGTGCACATTAAGCCCCTTTAGCAAATTAAAATGATGAGAAAAAAACTAAGTTATCAGTTTCAAAAAAAATGATGAGAAAAGAACACACATGTAATTATAACATTAGCCGGTGTTTCATCAAAAAAGATTCTAGTTTGAGTTTAAACCATATCATCCGAGTAAGAGTTCCACAACCATATCATCCGAGTAAGAGTTCCACAGGCGCTAGCAACTACTAGTTATCTAAAAGTTCGCAGTTGCTAGAAACTACTGGTCATGTAATGTAGTCAAAGATGTGTGGCATCCAGCACAAAATGAGTGAAGTGTGTGAAGAAATCAGGGGAATTACCTTGAGCAATAGTAAAAGGAAAGATCGAAAAGAATTACACACTAAAATAAAAAGAGTACTGAACAATGTTAAGATGTAAAGAAACCCAGTAAGGATATCTTGAAGTTTATATCTAACTTCCTCAAGTTCACGCTCCTTCAGGTTGATGGACACTGTATTCTGTCTGATGTTGCTCATAAACCTCAATTTTGAGCGTCTATGATCATAAAATCCACCAGTCATGCCACCTTTTTTACTAACTTGGTCACCTGCAAAAACAAGTCAGGTCAGGTCAGGCTATGCAACTAAAAACCAATTACAGTAGACAGAATAAGGTGGCTCAAGTCCCAACCTTCCAGAGTAATACAGTCAAGCCCATCAGTACGAGCAACTCTGGTAGCAACATCCAGATTTCGACAAATTACAGTTCTTGCAAACACCTAGCAGAGATAAATATAGAAACTCTTAACTGGAACAAGAGATGTGAGAAGTAGCAACAACTTTACTAAATATACTAAAATTAAAAGAACAAATTACAAAATGAATTGAGATGGTTACTTCACATCCAGTCAAACTTTAAGTTAAAAGAGTAGAGAAGAAAAAACAGAGCCACAACTTAAAAAATTTCCTTTTTTTTCTCATTATAGATAAAGTATATAAAGATCTAACAGAAAACTATATATTCTGTATATAAGAACAAAAATTAAAATTGCCTGATTCTAAATAAATTAGGCAAGTGAAAATCTACCATGTAAGCCCCACCGGACCAGCCACAAAAGGCCGGTTAGGCCATGACTCATGACTGAAGTGATCTGAGAATATTGCAATACTAAATGAAACTAAAATAACAGACCTGCTCAAATGCCCTGCGATATGAATCAGAAAACCTCAATTTCTTCAGAAGTGAAATCACATCAGAGCCCTGTGGATAATTAACATGTGGAGTTTTAACCCTGTTCAATGGAATAAATGTAACTCGTCCACCTTTTTGTGCATTGAGGTGTCTAATAATTTTAGTTGACGTTTCATCGTTATCAACCACCACATGGAATAAGCTGCAAAGACAGAGAGCTATAAGCACCAAAGCAGTGTTGTAGCTTGGCAAGCAGCATAAGACAATAATCAGCAGCTTCTTGTCCTTGATAGAACTTTGATCAATACCTGTTTCCAGCAGTAACTTCAACAGCTGTAAAAAACTTATCATCACACTCAAGCAACTCAAAAATTGGGCCAAATACTCCAGAGATTCCATACTCTCTGCATATCCTCCTTACAGAATTCAGACCCCTTCTGATATCCTGAGAATTTCACAAAAAAAGTAGAATGAAAAATCTAGTATATTTATTGTGCAGGAATACATGCCATTTCGGGTAAGTTGGAACATAGAAATGACACAGTTAATTATCCGCCCCAGTTTTGTCTTCTATTCCCTCTTCCCTCTGAATGAAGATCTAAAAACCAGGGACAAAACATGGGAATGCTGTCTCAGACATGATAGAAATAAATGTAGGATGCTTTGAGAATGAGAAGACCCTTAATTCAGAGAGTCAGAATTTAAACATATTGAAGGATTATTCTTTGAGTTTACCTAGAAGTATATAAAAGGGCAGCCCGGTGCACTAAGCTCCCGCTATGCGCGGGTCCGGGGAAGGGCCGGACCACAAGGGTCTATTGTACGCAGTCTTACCTTGCATTTCTGCAAGAGTTTACCTAGAAGTATATAGAACAGTCCATTTCCCAGGCTAATTTGACTTATCATAGTTTTGTATTCTTTTGTACATTCCATATTTCTGTGTTAGCTCTTAATGTAGCTGTACGTATGGTACCACGTAGGTTAGTTCTTTCCGGTGATCTTATCTCTTAACCTAATAGACAATCTTCTATTTCTTTTGCTCCAGAAAATTTTAATTCTTCGACTACCTCAACTTGTGATAACAAGAATTCCAAACTGGTTTAGGCTCAAGAGTCAAAACCAAGGCAGTCAAAACCCATTCCGCTGGACCATCGTCCCAGGTGAATACACAACGCCCATTACATGCATTTATGATAACACCTACTGATAACAGTAGCAATTCAAAGCACCAAACTGACCAACAAAAAGTTGTATAAACAAAACCATAGACTTCATACCAGGACATTTGGTAATCAGGTGTTAAATATTACAAGACCAGATTACTTAACATTGATGAAATCAAGGGCAAAAAGAAAAGTACCAAGCTCTTAAAGTTGGAACTATATAACCTCGAAATGTTACATAGAGGACATGTTAAAGCAGTTACTCACACCAGGAGTTGCATGATCTAGGCTTTTCTCTGCCTTCACAACTTCAGCCTTGAGCCGTTCAATTTCAGTAGTGAGCTCAGTCTCCTGTGTCCACAAAGACCTGAGATGAACACAAATACAAAATCGCAGAGTTCAGATATTTCTAGATAAATATACTGCTCGAAAACACTCATATAAGCCTAAGATAACTGAAACATAATCATACTTCCGCTCATCATGCAGCTTGTCTCTCTCCACTTTAAACTGATTATAAGCATTTCGATAACCAGATATGAAGGATTCTTTTTCGTCCACTTCAACTTTACGACTTTTGATTATATCATCTTGATCTCTCATGTCTTTTGTGAGCTGATCAATTTCATCTTTAAGCTTTCTCTCCTGAGATAGAAAAAATGAATTAGATAATAATAATAATAATGACGGTAACGACTATTATTTGTTTCCTCAGTTTTGTAGTTAACATGAAGCTTCTTATTTAAGGTTAACAGCAGAAGAAAAAAGAACATTTGACTAAGTAAATTTTCTAAGACTTCAAGAAATTTCTATCCAAATCTCTCTAGTAGAAGAAGAGAAGCTCCAATCGGAGCAAAGGCTGGGTCTGTCATGGGAGCATTTG